>CM021737.1:10579084-10666177 GCA_011075105.1 Heteronetta atricapilla | reverse complement strand
GGCACCGCGGGCGGCCGCTCCGGACCCCTGCCGCCCCCGCCCAGCGAGAGGCCCCCGCCGCCCGTCAGGGACCCCCCGAGCCGGACAGGTAGGTGGGGGGGTGCTCCGTGGCACCCTTGGGTGGCAGCACCCTGCCCAGCGGTGGCACCGGGTGCTGGCCTTGCGCAGTGGGAGGTGACCCCAAACTCTGGCTGTCGTGGCCTGGCTTGGCCTCATGGCTGCTTCAGGCCGGTGGTGTCAGTGCTCGCGTCAAATGCAATATGAACCAGTGCCTGGTGCCTCAGCCAAGGTGGGTCTTACGCTGTGCAATGCACCGAAACCCCTCTGTGAGATGAGGTACCACCTTCCCTGACAGCACTGGTTCGCAGGTGTGACGAACGATGCTGTTGCGCACGGGGGACTCTGTGATGGAAAACGGGGCTTCGTGGGCGTCGTGGTGGCTCAAGGAAAGCCGTTGTGCCCCACCTGCTAACTCACATGCTCTTGGGCACATCTTGGCAGTTTTTGTTACAATTTCTGTGATAAGGAAGGGGTTGCAAGCGGGGGGTTGCCCATTACGTGCTGTAACGCAGGGCACCTGTATAACTCAGCCTCTGTTCGGTGACGGCATTGACCCTACTGAGTCAGCCAGTGTAAGGTAATGGTCCTTATATCACGAGCGGAGGTTTGCAGAGCCTGACCTTCTACGTGTTGGGAGACACGCACGCTTACAGGAAAATACAAATTATTTTATTGAAAGACCGATCTGACAGGTGTTGAGTGGGAGTTGCTACAGCATGACTAACCCTCATTGCTTGCTGTACGCAGATTTCAGATGAGACTGAAAATAAGAGTTGTCTCCATCGAGTTATTTCATCACTTATTTTGTCCTCCGATAATTGTCGCTCATGACTTTCAAGAACCATACATTGTGACCCTTAGTACTCGAGGGCTTTCTGTCTGGAGATGAGTGAAATGAGGCCCAAAGGGCCAGGCCCTGTAACAGCAGGAAGGGAGAAGCTTTGCATGGAAGGCAGCCCAGGGAATCTCGATGGAGTTGCCTTCCATTCTGTCCTCTGGAATAAGAGGAGCAGCACGTCAGCCCGTTGAGCCAAAGCCATCCAGCACAGCCTGCCGGGCCCCAGACAAACAGGAGGAACCTTGTCGCCTTTGACTGGGGAGCGCAGATCAAAGCTGCAGGGGGCAGCTATGATTATTCAGATGTTTCAGGAATTTTTCTTGGGATGGCCTCTGCTTCCCCAGGAGGTTCCTGTTGGGCTCTTTCCTAATGCAGGAGATTTTGGTAAATCTGTGCTACTTTTCTGCTGATTTCATAAGTAGAAGGAAGCTGTAATTGTAACTCTAAATGTAAATACTGTTTTGCAATGGTTTGAGATATATCATGGGGTTTGAGTAGGTTTAGAGAGAGAGCAAGCAAAACTGTTCTGGAAGTTTTTCAAAATGCACATCTGTAACTAGATTTCATCAGAACAAGGAAGCATTTCATTAAATGAACATAATCGTCAATTGCCCAACTGCACCGAACAGAGAGGTAGCGAGACCTTTGGACGTGCACAGCCCTCCACGCCCTCCGCTTCGTCTCCTCCTGCCCTAGGCAGGGATTCCTCTCTGGCTGGCAGCAGCACCTCTCCTGCCCCCGTTTGCGGGCGCCTCTGGGAGAAGCACCTTTCCCCTGCCTACGTGGGCTCTGCCTTGGTGTCACCGTGCCAGCCGCCCCGGTGCACAGACACTGGAAGCACAAGTCTATGTGTGAGGTCTGTTTCCAGCCTAGCGGGAGGTGGATGTGCTCCAGCTACCCGAGTAAGCTGGCACGCGGCACAAGCGTCTGTAAATGAGAGCGCTGATGCCACCACGCTGCCTAACGCTGCCGCCCCTGGGCTGAATCCCCTGTGTGCCACCGACAGCACTGCTTGTGACACCCCCAGGAGACCACCCCCGTGGGGAAGGAGCCTGTGCGGGCAGCAGAGCTCCTCTGCTCCACCTCGCTTTGCCTCGTGAGGGCACGGGGAGAGGCGGTGCAGTATGGCCTGGGCTCCTGCGGTACCCTGGGCTCCAGCTGTAACTTCCAAAGCGGCTTCAAGGAGCAGCCCCTCTATGGGGGTTACTGTACCCGAGAGCAGGGGGAGTATGGGCACTGAGGTGTGTTTGTTAGATATACTGTGCCCCGCTGCAAGCTGGCGTGAGCTCCCCAGGGAGCCCTGCAGAGCAGGGAGGCGGGTCTGGAGGACGCTCGCCCTGGGGGCCCAACCAGCCCGCTCTCCCGTGTCTGTTAGCAGGAGGCCGTGGGACGCGGGCAGCAGCTTACTGCTGGCAGAACAATTCTCAAACAGCGTTTGTGTGCTTGCCTCTCTTCTCTCCCCAGGCCCCCTCCCGCCACCTCCTCCCATCAGCAGGAATGGAAGCACCTCAAGGGCTTTGCCCGCTGCTCCCCAGCTGCCTTCCCGGGCTGGGCTGGAGAACCAGAGAGGAGGAACCCGACCACCGCTTCCCCCTGACCGGCCGGGATCGGGAGCCCCGCCACCACCGCCGCCGCCTTCGTCAGCACTCCGAAACGGCTTCCAGGACGCGGGCGATGGTAAGCTGTGCTCCCAGTTACTTGGCTTGGGTAGAAAATGTGCCTTTTGGCCTTAATACAGCAAAAAAGGTTTGGGGGAGAGGCTTTGTTCCTAAAGCAAGCTTTGAATTTCCAGCCAGCAGAGGTATCATGTGGGTCTCGATTAATCCTGCTGAGTATGAATGGAGTAAATATGCTATGCATAAGGCAGAACTGCAAACTTGTCAGTATAAGCTCACAAGTAACTCTTTGAAAGACAGCCTGAAAAAAAGAAATGCATTCGCCACGCTCAGCTTTGGAACGATACATAAAGAAGGCCAAAGGGGATTGTTCTGACTGTAACATGAATTCGCGCCATGGCTACACTAAGGCTCTTTGTAAGTCAGAACAAGTTAGATGATGACTCAGAAACTGAAAGCTGAAAAACAGAGAATGGAAGAGATTGTCAGAACACTGCTGAAAATGTCAAGTTTCTCTCTTCTTGCTGGTGTTTATGAAAAGGTGAGGTCCAAGACAGACGGATTATCAAGACTCATCCTGTGTTTCTTTTTAATTGTTTTCTATTCACAAAGGACAGATACACCTTTCAGCTAATTATGGAAGGCCAGAATTTGTATTTCTGACATTTATAAAGTTAGGAAAAGCAAGCAGAAAGTAAAACTGTAACGCACACTATTGAACCATCCTTGCACATCAGATAAGGCAGGTGGGTCTCGAACACATTTTTTCCTGCCTAAGTCATTTGCAGGGTTCAGAACCTGCAGCTCCTTTACACACTGGTTTCTAATTGCAGCCATTGGGAGTAAACATAAGAAAAACTGGATCCCAGCAAATAAGCACATGTTCAAGTGCTGGGATACAACTTACGCAGCTCTTCATTACATTATGCAATAAAATTAAACAATATCGCAAGAAAGCTGTAGTTGCAAAGTCCTGAAGCAACCAAGTGAAGAAATGACAAAGTTTAAGATGGCCCACACTTGGGCATCCGAGCTCAAGTGCAGAACAGAGCTACATAAAACCACTTGTCCTGTCATTTCAATGAAGAAGCCGAGCAGCTTTAAATATTCTTTACATTCCTATATAATCACTAAGTACGTCAATAGCGTCCCAGTAGTTTCAAGAGATCCTGATGTATTTTGCTGGCTTTGACACCACTTTTCTGTCATCATACATTCTATTTTAGTGGCCCCAAAATGTTGTTTTTCCTGCACAAAAATTAAGAAACAATCACTCCTTGCAAGTTAGAATGCTTTTAATTATGATTTTGAGCTATGTTTATCAACAAAATATGAAAATCAGAAAATTCTATACCCAGAAACAAAATATTGTTCTGGAGTAGGAGATGTTGTGCATTTCCTATAACACACACACACACATATATATACACACATATATGTGTTTAAGAAACAAAACCAAAACCCGGTAGAATTATGGCCATTTTCCTGATCTGTGATTTTGCATTAAATTGGCTACGTGATCTGCTAAAGTTAATTAAGAATTTTAATTCTTAAACTAACCTGAAGCATCATCTTCCCTGAATTCCCAATAGGACGCTGGTTCAATATTCTAAGCATTTTGCAATATAAAATATGTATTCGACATGATATTAGTATCAGTTGAATTTTCTGAAGCTGTATCACAAAGCTAACCAGTAAAATGCATGTTTGTTTGTTTTTCAGATGAATGGGAAAGCAGGTTTTCTTTCCATCCTATATCTGATTTACCACCTCCAGAGCCGTATGTGCCCGTGAACAGAAGTTATCCCAGTAAATTAGCAAGAAACGAAAGCAGAGGTAAGTTTGTTCCACCTCTGGTATTGGAATTTCAGCGTATCCTCCTAGTAACAATGTGGATGGGGAAGGTATTCAATGCTAAGATTTGAAAACTTCTCCAACAGCCTTTTCACCCTTCCCCACCACACAGAAAAAGCTTAAATAGAGGTTCACCGGCATAAGTTCTCTTAGGCTTCTATTTTGGGATAGGCTGGGTGAAGGGTTGTTGGGTTTCTGAGTTGTAATGCGTATTTCTGATATTACGTTCAGCTCCCTTCTGCTACAGGCAGACAGAACTGCAAAATCCCAGTGACTTCACCTGTGACTTTTGTTTGACTGTTTTTGTCCCTGATATTCCTCTTGGAATGCCATTCTAGGACTTTTCTCATTCCCCATCTAAATCCATGTATGACTCGGTTTCTTTGTGTGCCAACATCATCTTTGAGTTCCTCCCTCCTTGTCATGTTTCCTCCTCTACTATTTTTTAAGACAAGAGTCTTACTCTCCTCTTAGCTTCTGGCTTGCCAAGTTGATTAAATTAGGATGTACGACACTCTTCTTCCGAGCTAAGTTCTCTGTTTCTCTGATCATCGGTGTTGCTTCTGTATACGTTTCAGTTTGCTTTTGTCTTTTCCAGTCAGTGTTACGTGCTGTTCCAGCTGATTTCTGAGCCATGTCTTCTGTAGCAGCATAAATGTTTCCATTAGTTATCATCACTAGTGGTATTTCGCCAGGTACACCCAAGGATCAATTTACTTCTTTCACAACCGGTCACATCAGTGGCTCGTAGTCATCCTGTAATCATCTGTACACTCAGATGTTTCTCTGTCTCTCCTGTTTCCAAATGTTGAGGTTTTGGTTTGGAGCAGAAATTCCTGTTAGTCTCTGACCCTTCACTTTGTGCACTTAGCTTTCTGCCCATTCCTATTACTCCACAAGGAGAGGCAAAGAAATGAATGCGCTTTTTTATATTCACGTTCAGAAGTTTGGAATGAAAATCTTCATATTGGGAGATACATGAAGAGCTCTGAAATGCTACCGAGTTTAGCGCTTGCCACCTTCATTGCAATTTGCATGTGTTGCAAGTAGCACTGATACTGTATGTGTTCACATAAAGCAATAAGGTTCATAAGAGTGATCTGTCTGTTTTGAGAAGGGGCCTAAGAACTGAAATACGTATCCTTTTCAGGCTTTCAAGGAGATAATGTTAGTTAAAAACTTAATTTTACACTGTTCAGGGTTTTTATGTAGTTTAGTAAACTAACCAGAAACTCTACAAAGGTATCTTCTGAAATGGTTAGACAAGGAAATGAGTAGATCTTCAACTGAATTAATGGCTTGGATGTGAACTCCCGATATTAAAAGAAACTAGGAGTAACACAAAAACCTCTCTTTCTCTTGTAGGTGGCTCTGGCCGAAAAGAAAGAGGTGCTCCCCCGCTTCCACCTATACCGAGGTGAAGTGGGTTCTGGCTCATCTTCGGGCAACTTCTGTTTTACAAGGTTTCCTTCGAGTCAGCTCTCCTGTCCACATCATTGGAAAGTTGTCTGTTTTGCTTTATTTCCACTTTTGGCTTGTCAGCTGGATTAAACTTTACTGTCTATTACAGTTGTAATAGACACAGCTTATGGACTATAGTTGCTCAAAGCTATGAATTTAGTTTGCTTATGCTGCAGGCTGTCAGGAAAGGCATTTTGTGGCCCAGCATTCGTGCATCATGCTTACCGGGTCCAGCCCTGTCCCCTGGAGAGTTCCACAGGAGGTCCGGCTTTGAATGTAACAAGAGCTGGAACAAAGCTGGTTCATTCATTTGGGGTACAGCGGCTGTATTATTTGAATCATCGAGTACAATCTGTTTGCTGTTTAAAAACCAATTGCCAGGGAATGCCGTGTAGCTGGGAGTCCCCTGGATCCTGCTTTGCGTGCCTGACCTGGCCCAACTGCTTCTGCAAGCCATATTCCTGCTACGTGGGGACCGAGAGTTCATCCTTAGTCTCTTTCACCTCGGTTAGCCAAGCAAACCGTGTTTTATTCAATAGATGGCACATCCTGCCCCAGGGATGGACTGTGTTTGGCCATGTTTTTTATCTGCAGAGAACCTTCCAAAGAAAAGCACAAATGAAGAATTCATAAGCATGACAGTATCTTCTTTACAACTTTTTCCTCCTTTTGTAATAGCGTCACGTTTTTAGTCACTTAATTCTTTCCTGCTTTGATGTGGACCAACCCACAGTCATCCGTGTCCTGGATTATTGTAATACCCTCTACCTGAGACTACCTGCAGAGAGTCCTCAGGAAGTAGCCTTAGTGCAAATGCAACAATTATTGGAGTTTTCTTCTTTCTGTAAAGCACCGCTAACACCAGCGCTCCACAGACTGCTTCCCAGTTGTTTCTTTGGTACAATTAAATGATGGGTTTTAGACTTTAAAAGCTTCCTGGGGCTTAGGTCACAAGTCTCAGAGAGATTGTATTTGACTTGCATTACCAGCAGAGCAGCTGAGGTCAAAAATGTGCGTAAGTGAAAGCCCTTTGATGTAGTGAAGGAGGTCCGGGTTTTGTGCACGCAAGTGGGAGCATGAGCTCCCAAATTTGCTGTCTGCACTGGTTCAAGAGGAACGGGAAGATTTGGCCTTCTGAGTTTACCACGAAGCCTGTCCTTTCAACCTTTGCTGAAACAAGTCTCAGCAGAGAGCTGCAAGGTTTACATTAACAGAAGAAAGTGTAAAGCATTCTAACGTTGTGACGACTGGTAAAGATGTTTAATGGCTTTTGAATTCTGTGTTTGAGAGAAGAGTTCATTGAGTGAATGCGTTTTATCAAGGGATCTAAATGCATGTAAAATGCCTTTGGAAATTAGAGGAAGATGATAATTCTGAATTTGGACTATTGCCAAATAATAGCTCTTTTTTAATTGGACTTCTGAAGCCCTGAAAAATTTCTCCTTTGCCTCCTCAATGTGTTTTTTTTCCAGCATACTCCTTGGGGCCCCTGCCAAGCCTGGATCAGCAGCCATGTTCCATGTTTCACAGGGTATTGCTAAAAGAGAAAAAAAAAGGGAAAAACTAGTCATGAAAGTTAAGAAAGTGTTTCTCTAGTGTGGGAGATATGATCCTAAGTATACACTGATGCTAGAATGAGGTCAGTCCTAGAAAATCCAGGGAATGTAGCTGAAGAGAGTCTGAACCCCACTGAAGTGTTTGTGCTTGGGGCTTTTTGCCGTCAGTGGGCACAGAGGGGGGAGACCCTCCCTGCCCCGCCTGGACAGTCTCCATGAAGAGCATGAGGCAGAGCAGGGTTTGGCCAGATCAACGTTAATTTGGCCTTTTTGGTGTCTGTTTACAAAATCTTGTTAGCTGTGACAGCATTTGATTACGTACCAGTTTTTACACTTTTGTATCTAATGACATATTTTAAGTTACTATTTATGGTCTTGAACCTGCAATTCAATGCGCAGGCGCAGGGATGTACCGACATCTAATTGCAGGGTCGTGGCTGTAAGAGTTTCTTAAACAGACCTCAGCGGGACCTCCACGTGACCGGTGCACCTTGGGATCAAGGCTAGCTCAGTGCTGAATCCGTGTGTATTTTATGGGTGTCACTTAAACGTATGCACTATGCAAAGTGCCTGTCTCTTTGGCATGTTATTGTGTGAATAGAAGTCCAAGTCAGATTTTTAGAATAATAACTTAAAGGATAAATTATTGTATTCCTGTTATGAAACTGAAGCACTTATAACTATGAGGAGCAACATTCTGAATTTAAGAATACAATATTTTCAATACATGGACCTGCCAAATCCTTATTAATATCCAAACAGCTATGCAGCCAAAAAAAAAAAAAAAAAATTAAAAAAAAATCCCAAAGCTCTACCATTTCTTGTAACTTACCTGCTTCCAGCATGACTGTTTTACTTCAAGTCAAAGAAAATGCTGCAATTGTTCTGCCAGCCTTCTGCATCATTCAAAATATCCTGTATTTGATCTTTTTGGCAAGATTTGCTGACCAGAAGTTCTGGACCATTACCAAAGACCTGACAAAACAGCTTCGATCTCACTTTAAAATATGTCGTGTAAAAGCCCTCAGTCAACAAGCCAAGAAACTTGAGCTGACTTTTTTTAGCACTTTGTTGTTCCATAGGAACCTCTTCAGAATGGTTGTTTGTCAGGTAGGTAAAATGCCTTAAAAATGTAGAAAGAGGTATTTTTTCACCGAACAACAGCATAACTTTTTATCTTTTGCTATGAAATGCCCTGGGTATATTCCAGAACAATGCAGCATTTTATCTTCAGTGTATTGCTTCATGTATCAGTAGCTACTTACCATATGATCAGTATTAAAGTATTTATTTCACTATGAAGTCTTAAAAAGAGAAGAATACAAAACAGGTTGATCCAGTGGTGCCTTATGACTTTCAGTCAACTTTTCTGTCTCACTAGAAAAACGAATAGGCGTTGTTCTTCCACGTCCTGATGTCAGTAGTGCTGATAGTAGCATTACACGGAGTTTGAGCCAAGTCCTGCTGTTGTAATGCGCTCAGTCTGCTAACTCCTGGTTGAGCTGAATGTGGGGAGAGACTATTAGATCAGCCCTTAGGTGAGATGTAAGTGGGTACCGGTTACACAACACACAACCCATGCTTGGTATTGCTCCGGAAACCTACCCCTCTCCCAAAACCAGTGTCTCACACCACTGTCCGTACAGCCCAGCTGCCTTCAGCGTGGTTGCAGAGGTTATTAGAGGACTACATTTGATTCACTGCTTGCGTATGAGATTTACTGGTTTTGTTTTCATGGCGTTGTCTCGTGAACATTCACACCTGAAAACTATCTTTTTGTATCATCACTAAGACTTGCGTTGCATGACAGTGGCCACAGATGTTCATTTTTGTTTGACTCAACGAAGTAAATAAAAAGGGAATAACTTTTGTACCACGTGACAGTAATTTCTGCTCAATATTTTTGTAAGAAAAGCACATGTTATGTCTGTTCTGGCTTTCTGCACCAGCCCCTGCGAGAAGAGGTCACAGTGATTCATGTCCAGAGTTTGCTAAAGGAAACTCAATTTGTGATTCGGGAAGCACGTATTTCTGTAAACGAACTACTTCTTAAATAAGGTTACAAGGCTCTTGTTTAGAAGTTAGCATTTCCCAACACTAAAAGGATTGTAAGAATCATTTTTTTCTGCAAGACTGAGCTACTGGAGAAGTTCCTTAAGTTGTCACTGAAGGAGCTGGACAGCAGTGTGTCCTTGCAGCAGCGGCTGTTTACGTGGCACTTGTAGAAGCAGGTAACTGTTGGAGCAGAGGGGGAGGGAACTAAACTGCTACCGTGTTTCACTTACGTTGCAAGACAACACATTTCTGAGCAGAAGTTTGCAAATAGGAGAGTGCAGTTGGGTGGTCAAACCAGGGCTGTTTCGATGTCAAACGTCGAGAGACCGGGAGAGGGGAGAGGGCCCCGCGCCTGCAGGATTGCGGGAAGGAGAAGAGTGTTCAGAGAATAAAACCAGTGGGCTGGAGGTGGGGATCCGCAGGGGAGCCTCAATCAGGATACAGCCTGTGTGTGTGTAACAGCACGTGGCAGTGTGGTGAACGCTGCTGTCTCGCAGTCAGGTGCAAACAACCTGTTGTGGCGGCACGTTGACTGTGCATAGTATGTATTATATCAACTTTAATCTCTCAAGTTGTATTCACCAGAAAATAAGGAGAATCTCTTGCCTAAAATATTCAGTAACACGTTAAGGGTAGCTAATTCATGGAAAGTTTCTTCGTGTCCACTAGAGAAAGTGGGGATTGTTTAGCCGGTGAGGTGAGACGGCCTGGGCTGTTTAGTTAAAAGAAAACCCAAGGCACTGACAGCCTGGGGAGCATTCAAGGTACCCAGCAGAAGCAGGACACACACACATATATATATATATTAGTGAGTGTGCAGCAGGTAGGTAGGCTAAAAGAAAAAAAAGGAAAGTGCATGTCTTGAACAAGGGAGTAATATGTCAGCGTGCTGCCGTTCTGAAGTACAGTCTGTGATAAATGCTCTTTAGCATCGAGTCACACATGAAGAGGAAGGCACTCTAAATTGGGGACTCCAAAGCCACACAAGACTACGAAAGAGAAACATAACTTCAAACACAGGCTGAGCAGAAAGTACTGTTTTTTATCAGATGCTTAAAGTTTGAGCTTTTTATAAAATATTAATCAAATTCTGTGAATATTTTTCTGCTTAACATTTATTTTGTATGTGATTTTTTTCTCCATATTTTTCTGTCCTATGCCAAATAAATTTTACTTTTATTTAATTGCTGGTGCAGACTGTTACATTGAGAACAACCACGGCTGCTGCCTTGACAGAAACACATCTCGGCTCCAGCAGGAGCGCGACAGCGAGCCTGGAGGAGCTGGGGCCGGGCCTCCCTGCCTGCCCACCGGTGCTCAGCCCCACAGCAGAAGCCCGCAGAGAACTTTGGGCTGAAGATTAGACGCGGTGAAGATTAGACACCTGCAGCTAAGTCACGAGTGTAGTTCGGTGTACAGAAGAGTAGAAAAAAATGTGGTCAGTGACGCAGTGCTTGTAGGTAGCTGTTGCTTCAGTCGTCATCTGGTGAGTGGAACCCATGGGCCTGGGCCTGGGCAAGGCAAGGCCCAAACACTTGCTGTGGAGAGGTGGCATGGAAAATGCAGCACTCAGTTAACCACATAATTTTGGTCCTCTTATCTCCATTCACTGGGCAAGAGGGTTACAGAAAATACATATTTTCAAACCTTTCATTTGATTTTAGAGCCCTGTTCTGGAATGTGGGTGTTACAACTTTTCAGGTGATTTGGACCAGGTTCAACACAGGAAGACCCTTTGATAAAAGTCCAAAGAAGGCTCAAGCTCAGGCTGCACTTCCAGTGTCTCCTCCAAAACTAGGAGGGTCGTTTAAAACCCTGATATCAAAAGCTCCTCATGGCAACCCATCTGCCTTGCAAAGACTTCAGCAGCAGGTTTATTCTTACAGAGATGGGGGATCCTTTGAGGACCACGGGGACTGCTTGTTGGCATTTTACAGACTGCCTGGGACAGAGAACTTCCCTGAAAGGCCCCAGAAACCCTGAGCTCACAGGTAATGTGGTGAGGCCTGGGCAATGTGAGTAGGAGAACCTCAAAGGGTGGAGTTAGAGCAGGGGAGGTGCAGGGGAGCTGCCTCAGCTGGCTCAGAGACCTTTGCTGCAGATCTTGGTGGCAGTAGCCTTGAACTTGGAGTAGCCTTGAAGTTAGAGCTATGAGTCTAATGATCAGATAATAGGAATACTTCTTTTAGGCTTAATCAAGGGAAACATGCTTCTTCCTGGTTTTTGAAGCAGGTAAATGATTTGCTTGACTTTGGGAGGAAGGAACTGAACTGAGCGTACTGTGACCTAGCCATAACCACAACATAATCGTTCCTCCATTTAACTCAAAAAGCATATCAGTGCAGAAAGAGAGAGAAAGAAAGGAAAAGAAAGAAAAGAAAGAAGGAATACACCGTAAAACTTGTAACTGCTCTCTGGCGTTGCAGGAAGGGCCACGTGTTGCACGCAGCACATGCAGAAATATCAAACTCCTTTGATCATGGTTCAGTTTCCAGTGACCTTCCTGCCATGTGTGCACAGGCTGCTCCCTTCTGCCCTCTTCCCTAGTCTGACTCCATTTTGCACTGAAAATAGTAAATTGGTCCTGGCCAATTATCGATTTAGGGGCTAAATATTGATCCATATTTGCCTGTACAACAATTAATGTATTACTTAGAAAAGTAACAAAATATGCAACATGATGTGAGATCAATTCCGAGAAGTTTCATTTTCAGTTGGGCTCTAGAGCTCCCGTAAATGTTATTTTATACACGATGAAACTGCTTTATGCTTTTAAAAGAGCTTATCCTTTTAACTTGCCAAAGGGGACTCTTTGTAATCCTGAAAAATTTCTTCTTACTCTTCCAAGCTCTGAGGGGCTGGTGCATACACAGTCTTGCCAACTGTAAAAGCAAATAAGTTCTTGTACAAACAAAAATGTTTCTCCCCATAGGCATTAAATGCTATCTACAAACAGAGCTGTGCCTGTGCTTCACTCCCCCTTTTGAATATGTCACAAGAAAAAAACGTACAAAGCAAATTTGGGCCTCAGTAACCTTTTCTATGACTTGTTGCTCATTATGCCTTGGTATCTGTGCTGCCTGCTCTGTGCGTTTCCACAAATACCGACTGCTAATCATAAACTTTGGTGAAGCATAAAAGTAAACAGAATGGCACTTTGTCTCCAGACTGTGGATTTTGCAGCAGTGTTGGGAGTAAAAAGAAATTCAGATCGTTGCTGTCACTAATACGGGCTAGTAAAAGCCTGTGAGCACAGAGATTGCCTGCACTTACTAACCTACAGGTCCTAAAGACACCTTGGAGCAGAATGACTGTTCCACACCGCGGGAGGATGGAGCAGTTTGTTGGTACTTAACTTCACCGCTTGTCACTTGGCTTTCTGTAACCCCTGCAAGTATCCTCTTAGGAGTTCACTAATGCTGCCATAAGTCTCAGAAGAGATGCTTATTTGATGTCTCCCTCCCATTGCCTGTCCAGTGCCCAGGAAATCTTCGAACACAACCTTAATTAGCCCAGTCATTTGCATCCCAGCAATGTAAGTGCACGCTTCCTCTGTATCAGCCCCATGCTAGACAGCCCTTTTATAACTTCCCCAAAGGAGCCAAAACCGCTTGTTGTCTGTATTACAGCCCCCCAAAGGCTGCAAGGTGGCAGCTTAATGGAAAGCAAACTGTCTCCGTTGTGGTTGTCCTTCAGCTTTGATGATCAAAACTCTCCGGGTAAGAATGTGTAATGGATTCCTTCTGTAATGGATAATCCATCTGAATTTTTCAAATTAAACAACAACAACTATAAGTTCATTCTGTTATTTCATAGATGATAGAAACAGGTGTTTTTTTATTTATTTTTTAATGTCTAATGCTATTCATGTCACTAGCATTAGATATCATTTGAAACGGTTATGGTACTATCCTTTTTTTTTTTCCTGCACTCACAGTCAGTCTTTTAACATATCGAAAAATTTCAGCAGTTACCTGGGTACAGAAATAATCTTGAGGAAAGGGTGACTGTCATAAAAATACTTTGATTAAGACATGGGAAATGTATTGTGTGGCTCCTGCCAATGCTGCCTGTGCCCAGTATCTCCAAGATGTCAGAGCAGATAGGTGACAGTACTTCACAGAATAAACCAGGTAATTGCTACTTCAATCTTAAAACACATACCTGGCTTAACATACATCTTCTGCAGAAGCTACATTAAAAATGTAAAACAAATCTATCATGAATGATGCGCAGTAGTCAAGCCTTCTACTCCATTACAAATTGTCATTTTTAATTTTTGTATGTTCTCCTCTCTGATTTTACCTTTTTTTTTCTTCCTCAAATAATAATAATAATAATTTAAAAGTTATTTTTTCCAGCTTGCTGGGTTTTAACCTACCTAAATAACTTTCCTATTTGGAAAATGGAACTGTTCTTGTCTTTTATTTTTTTATTTTTTTCAATAATACAGCAGATTAGAAAAATCTCTGCCTACAAACCTCAAAGATAAGGGCAGACACAGAGCTGAGGAAGAAGGGGTGTTTGTTCCCATTCATCTTTGTCTCGCCAAAACAGGAACTGCAGGTGCCTCCCCACAGTCAGGGCAGTACTTTATCACTGAGGAGCTCCGTGTTCAAAACCATCCCTTTTTAAAGGGGACTGCTTTGTCTACGGTAGCATTTACTGCTGCGTAAGAGCGCTGTTTGTAAGAACATTGCCCGTCCGACAGTGTCCTGTGTTCACATGTTTAAGCAATTGTTTATCTCGCATCCTGCCCCACTCAAAATAAGCACCCATCTATCTATGCAGGACTGTGAAAATGGGTCACTCCTCATTCCAGCAGGAAGCTTTCAATAGAAGTGGAGACACCACTAACAGGCTGTGCACAGGCTGCCACAGAGCCTGCAGAGACAGCAAGGAAAAGGCACGGGGGAAGGTCTGGACTTAACCCCCTGCAGCCCAAGTGGGTATGTGGGTGCTGGCACACCTGTCCTTTGTTAAGCCAAATTTTGTCAGAGGCAGCAGAGCCCTGTGTTTTCTGTGCTGCCTAATAGGCCTCCCTTGCTGCTGGCTGCTGACACCCTTGTGTTGGCTCTCTTTCTTTCTTACTACTTAAAATAGCAGCTTTCATTTCTCCTATTTTGCAAGTAGTTGGGGTTCCTTCTGAAAACTGGGAACCTTTGTTTGAAAACATCCCGAGATCCTGCTGGTGTCCTCTGAATATACATCTTATTTTCCTCAGCTGGGCCTGCAGGGCTGCTGCTGAGCCATCATCCACATCCCTATCAAATGTGGGTTTGTTACGTTTATTCCAGGTTGTTGTTGATTTTAAAAATAAAAATCAAGCTGTGTGCCTTAAGAGAATCCCCACACATCCATCCTCTTTGCCAGGACCTTCATTCCTCCTCCTTGTACACCTGCTGGGCCCTTGTGTAGCAGAGGTGAAAACCACAAACGTTTATTTCAAGCTGCAAACATTTTTAATATAAGTCCAAGTACAAACATGCAATAAAGTGAGAAATGGAGAAATGCTGTATGTTTGTGTTTGTTTTTAACTAAGCAGGTGGGAAAAGGTCTGATGTGTCTTGGCCTGTGTCTCTGTGCTGAGAATGCTGTGCCTCAGGCGCAGGAGCAGTGCTGCACCCTGGCACCTAGCTCAGCTCCGCACCCTAAGCGACCACAGGCTCGATACCTCATGAAGAGCATTCTGTACCGTAAGTTATTAGCAAGGATATGCCCTCCTATCATCACCAGGAAATCTTATTTTAAATTATTATTTCTTGAGCTTTTGTGGTTTATATTCTTTTGATGAGATTTTATTTTCCCTCTGTCTTTGTACAGAAAACAATTTATTTTTGGAGAGCCTCTAGTTTCTAAAGCAAGAGATAACCAAGGGTCCAAGAGGCCCAGTCTGCCAAGCCCTACCCAAGCAAGGAGGTGAAATCACAGCACCACAGAAAGCTCACAAACCTCACGTACACAAGGCTCCAGCACGGGGCTGTGCACACTGGCTCAGGTGCAGAAGCTCACTTCCAAAGCGCCCTTGTTATCTGTACTGATTGCTCAGCACCTTGATGTCTGTGAGCTAGCCGATTTACCAACTAATTATCCTCTTCCCTCTCGTTGTTGGCTTTAAATCTACGCCTGCCCTGGCATTTGCTCGAGTTCTTTTTTGCGGTCCCTGCTTGCAGCCCTGAAAGGCAGCTGGCGTTTGCTGAGGAGGGCGCTAGGTGGCACTTTTGACTTCTTTGCTGAATTTTGCACGTTGCAGCCGGGAGAGCAGCTGTAACGTCAAAACTCAAGGATTACGTCAATGAGGTGGGATTTATTTTATTTATTAATTAATTTTTACCTCTGTTCCACCGCTGGTATGATGAGCCGTTCCCAGTTCACAAGCTGTGGTCCTGTTATTTAAGTGTCCGACGCTTTGATCGTGTGTTTGGTTGTGGTCCCTCGTTTCAGGAGCACTGTGTGCTTGTTTCTGCTGGGACAGCGGCTTGGTTACTCTAGACGTACACGGCCTGGTTCCCCCGTGCAGTTACACAACTCTTAAGCAAGGAAAATGCCAGTATTGGCACAAAAATGATGCAAGAGAGTAGCACGTATGACTCTACCCTGTTTCAGTTCAACCTGAAAGCAGCATGCTATTAGAATGAAACAAGTCTTTAACTGCAGCTGGAGAAGGAGGTAAGAGTTAGAACAAAATACCTTTTCTATTGAAAAAATCAAGTGGAAGTAGCAGGTAGTTGTAAGAAAGCGACTGACAATATTGCAGATTTAATACAATAATTTACTCACAATATTGCAGTCTTAAAAGTTTACTCAAATATTTAAGAGAAGAAATAAATTATTTGCTATTATGAGCCAAAGAAATAGAAAACAATCAAATTGAGATCCCTGGATATCTGTGAGATGGAAATATTGGCAGTGAGGTTAAATGAAATGCCAAACTGCTGAACACAATCAGGAAAAGGTGTGAAGAAGAAACAATGTCAGAGAAGAATCTGTGAATTGCATATGGTGGTAGAATTCATCGAGGAGAGGGTATGCCAATTGTGGCCTCTGGCAGAGGAACGTGAAGGGTAGAATGCTATAGCAGAGATGAAATAAAGAAGAACTAAAAGAACAGACAATTGAACTTCTGCCAAAGAAGATGATACACTGCAATCATTATATATTTTTGGCTAATGTTTAAACTGTGTTTGCACAGGTGATAAAGAGTGATTTGAAAAATGGTGGGATATGGTGTGATCACAAATGGAAACCTACTAAGTGGAAAAAGTTTTACAGGTCTGTAAGTCATACACTGAAAATATTTCCAAAGCTCCTACTTTGTGCTGCCACGATCGCTTTTGCCTTTTTTTCCCCCCATTAGTCAATTACTTACAGAATAACTAACAGGTGCAGCTGATCAGAAGCAGTTTATTTATTCAGAGCAGGCTGCTTTAACATCGTTTTCCTGAGCAAAGCAGCATTTGTTCTTGCTCTGGCAGGGTGATTGGACCAGATGATCTTTTAAGGTCCCTTCCAATCCCTAATATTCTGTGATTTGCTTGTGTGCAATACTCAAAAATCTTCAAGTTTTTTTAATTTATTTCTTCCTCACTTGGAGAAATTAGGCTAAATTTGCATAGTCTTACAGTGACTGAGCAGTAAGAGTATTGAGAACATGTAAGTAACAGATTGCATAGGTCAAATTGAACGAATGGGTATTCTTGGGTCAAAAAGAGCCATAACTTTTATGTCCTGTCTTTAATAATGTTATCACACAGAATCATCTGGGTTGGAAGAGACCTCCAAGATCACCGAGTCCAGCCTATCACCGACTCTTAGTCTTGTGGGTATGTGAAAATGTTTGTTTTTTTTTTTAATTAAAAAAAATCTATGTAGAGTAGATACACTTCTAACCACAATATGAGGCAAGTGGATGAGATTTGAAAACTATTTTCCAGATAAAGCAATTAAAAACACTATGTTGAAATAGTGATTCTTCTTTTCTTGATACGTGATGCTATTTTTTTTTTCCAGCCTGCCTGGTTAGCTTGTTAACGAATCTGTGAGTATTGTATTTGACTTCAGTAAACTTACACTTTTAGTGAGTCAAGGCTCCTACGAGCGATCAAATATGTACATGTAGGATGTCTCTGCAGCATTGTTTTGTCCCCTGAAAGCAATTTCAGAAAAGAACCTCTTATTATTGAAACCGTTAAGGGCTAGTCTGAGTTTTGCTGAATTCAGGGCATCCTGATTTGAACTTTTTCTTTTCCTCATTTTACGCTAGCTAGGTAAATTTCACCATGCATGACATTTGCTTTGCTAGGTCACAAGGTTAGTCCAGCTCTCCGCACCTGAGCATACATAAAAATTGCTGAGGTTTTAGTTTGGCATTCTGCAAGCTAAGGGCTAGCTTCATCCGTTGTCTTCTGACAGATACAGTATTATGAAGGCGAAGTTGCACCTGCGGGTATTTGAGGTGCCAGTAACAGGTGCCAATGTCTCAGCTGCAGAGCCAAGGCATGGTGTAGTGGAGGTGAGCTTTGCAAGACCAAGTCTGTTGTTGTACAAAAGGTACTGTAGCAAAAACACCACAAATTCTCATAACTGGATAATATTGAAAGACTGTAGATAAGCAGATGGTATCTTTCTTCCTGAGTAGGCTATTTTTACAAAAGTGTTCTAAGGTAACCAAAGTGATAATAAATATCCAGCGTGCTGTCCTCACTTGCATGATGACTACATTCAGGCTCATGGGTAACAGCACTTGGCTTTCTCCTGGTCCCTGGGTGAGATTACTCTCAGGGCTTCAGAGACTCAGTTTGCCAAGGTGTTGAAGCCTCAGAAGTCTAAAATTATCTTGCAGAGGGTTGTTAAGCACCTTCCCTCTGACAGGGGTCTATTGTCTGCCTACAAATTTATTTACTTATTTATTTTTCACTCAGGTTTCCGTTGTTGCTTAACTACCTCCACAGACACGTGTACCTGGTAAACTATAGTTTATTTTGCAGTAACCATGTGAGTCAGCGTAAGTGATCAGACACATCTAGATACAGATAAGTTCTCTGGGTTGTTTCTAAACATCCTACACACAACTTCAGGAGGACAGACGCTAGAAAACAACAAACGCCGAGTCCTGAACTTGCACACTGGCTGTAGGCATGCTGCCAATTCTCACATAAAATTTGGCTTGCTCTCAATAACCAAGGAGCATTGAGTAAGTATTTTTCCTGTAATTGAATGTAACGAGATTACTTAAGAAGTGCTAGCCTCTCCACCCATTGTTATAATTGCCGGGTTAGTAAGATATTTAGATATTTCCGTGCTGTTGAAAACTAGGTGCACTGTTGTCTGGAAATGACACTAAGGTTATAATTGTAGATTTGCAGATAGATTGCACCCCGATTCAATTGGTATTTGATTTGCCAGCATTCTTGCTCTCTGCTTATCCTCTGTATTCGTATCTATTCTTGGAAAAGTAATTCTTCCGTTATATTTACTGAGGTTTTTTAGCGAGATGCTCGTTCTACATTTTCAATTGATGGTGCTGCTTTGAAGCTTACCTGATGCTTCCTAGTGTAAGGTGGTGTTATCTTATCACCATGCCCTAGCAGTTTGGCTCCAACTTCCATGTTAGCTTACTGACTCTTTCTAGAAGAAAAAAAAAGCACCAATGTTAATTTTAGTGTTTTCGGAAACAAATTTGCAAAAGCTACTTGCTTACAGTAAATTCTTGTGGGTCTTTCTTCAAAATGCCCCAGCGTTTCCTGCTTTGAAACAAGCACTAGGAATTTGCATAAAACACAAAGATGCATTTGTAGTCCCCTGAAAATCTGTCCAAACTGGCTCAGCTGTTTATCTTTGAAAATATGTTTGCTTGGGGTCACTGCTAGATCTTAAAAGCTAACTTCTCTTAAGCCTGCCCTCATTGAGGGGGTTTAGCCTCTTGCAGGTCCGGTGTGGGGGCCAGAGGTATTATTGTTTTAGGCGAATGCCTCTGACAAAGGCCACACAGGTCAGAAGGAGGACTTGCATACTGGTTGTTCCCAGCTGTTTTTCGCTGTTTGGGCTGTTGCCCAGACCAAAAAGCAGGAGCTGTCTCTCCCGTACATGTTGAATTACTTTAGCGGCACATAAATGGAAAACTGAACTACTTAAGGGCATGTAAATGGACGTAAACATCCGACTTCTGTGAATACAGAACAAAAACAAAGGGGGGAAGCAGTTAATGATTATGTAATAGGTGGTATGGGAATGCTCAAGGAGAGCAAATTAAGATTTTGGGGACAACTTTCAGCCTTAAGTTGACTTAGTACCTGTTGGAAAGCCTAGCTTTGCGATGCCTGTAATGGGATTTTCTGTGCCCTGCAGTATAACTGCTAGGAAGGTCAGTCCTCAGTAGTGGAGGGTAGCTGTGATGGACCATATGAATCTATCCCCTCCATAGTCTGCAGATGAAACAATTGCCTCTCCCATGTATCAGGCATACTGCGACAGCTGTGGCCATTGCTAGTCCCTTTTTTTATTGTTATTTTATTGGGGGGGGCTCTTGTTATTTCTGTTGGTTGGGTGAAACTCTGTGGAAATGGTGTCCAGGACTGTCACCCTTATTTTACAAATACCTTAGTAGGAAAAAGAAAGCCATGCCATTATGAACCCCGGGTGCTGGAACAGTAAGGGGCTCCACCCAAAACAAGGGTTCGAGGCTGGAGGAGAACATGTGGCTCAAAGAAAAGGTCTAGAGAGTTTTGGTTAGGTAATCCACCGGTCCTGTAGTCCTCTGTTTTAGTTATTTGTGCTGCTGTTCTGGTGGTACAGTCTGCTTAATAACAATCTCCTGTTTCTTAACAGCTGCATAGCCTGATGCTAGGCTGTACCTAATTTTTTTTATTACTTCTTAAAACTTCAAGAGGAAATGGGCTTATTAAGTCCTAATAATTTATTTCCTTGCATATCCTTTTATCATTTCTCAGGCAGCAGTTATCATTCACACAACTTTCTTTAAATAATTATTCTAAATTCCAAATAGATTTTTATTTTTTTTTCTTTTTCTTATCACGTGCCCTGGGTACTACAATACTTTCATGTATGTCTATTCCTTAGTGTTCCCCATAAGAAGATGCCAGACCCAGGTCAAGTGCTCTTTCCTGATCTGGAGTGTGTCTGTGACCTCTGAGATAGAAATACAGTCCTGCTTCCCCTAATTGCTTGTGCCCTGGAGAAGAATCAATCACTTTTGTAAAAAATAATGTACTGAAGGATGGTAGTATTGAAATTTTTATTAAAATGCTGAATTATTAGTGATCTTTTAAGAGGAAGAAAGTTCAAGGGAACAGGAGGCATTATTTCTTATCAAGGCTCCTTAGTACAGTCTGGTATACGTGCCTTCCTGCTTCCCAGGGCTTGTCCCTCCAAGGCATGCTGCTTCTATAGGGAAGAGTGCTAGGCAGAGAGCCAAAAAATCTGAAAGATCCCATTATACTTTGTACTTCCGAGAACTAATCTAAATCAATTTCGGAGTGATCTTTGTATGGTGCCAAAGAGAGAAAACATCAAATAAATTATGGAATTGCCTTTCTCATTTGTGTTTGCACCAAAAACTATCACCCTAAGGTTACGGAGCTGGGAATTACCCAAATGGTTTTACCATCTTGCAGTGATAAATGTGTATTTGTTGGCCTAGCTTTTGCACAGCCCCTGGCCCGATCTTTTGGTCGGGTTGTGTTGCCCCAATGTAGGGGAACAGGAATGAGAGGCAGAGCGGAGGCAGTTGCTGACTTGTGAGTCAGCATTGCTGCTGAATGTCAGTCAGGGTTTGTATTAAGGGTCCACATTTGTAATGTGGCAACACAAAAATTAACTCGTCCAGCATCAGAGCATTTAAAATGAAAGGAGATGTACAATGGCAACAGTATGGTACTAAAGTGCTGTAGTATCTAGTACTTTATAGTACTATAGTACCTTCTATATAGTACATTTACTTTACATAGTACTTTATAGTGCTATAATACCTTATAAAAGTTTCCAAGTCTTTTTTTTAATCCCTATATGTTTAAATGCCTGTCTTCATTGTTTTTTTTTGTTTTTTTTTTTTTTTTTTTTTTTAGCCCTTTCTTAGCTTAATTATTTTAAATGCTGTTGTTGTTGCTATCAATATTACTGCTCTTAACATACACTGATTTTGTTTCTGGTAAGATTCCTGCAAGTATTTTGTCAGTAGAACGTACCTACTATGGGTGAATTTATTAAGTGTATCCAACACAGTGCTTCATAAACTGTCAGTCAGGTACAAGTCTTCAGTCCTTTTGGGTGGAGGTGGCTCTCCCCTCCCCATTGTTTTTTCTAGATGTTATGTGAAAGGGGAAGAATGGTTCTCTTTTTTTTCTTGAAGTTCCTAGTTTGGTGTGGGGAAACTGCCCGGCACGCAAACTGAGGGCATTACATCAGATGGACAAGTTTAGTTTCTTCTGTAAAGACACCTATTGCTGTCTGTCTGCTACATGTAACGAGCTGGTTTGGGTCAAATAAACAATGGAAGAAGGTAGATAACCTAAGGAATGGTGTACTTGCCCTCTCTGTGGCAGCAGTATCTGGCTGAGTTCCTAGAAAATGGGCAGCTCCAGCTGCTGTCTCCTCAACTGCATTTAAAATGAGAACCCACAAGACAGTTTGGATCCCCTTTTTCAGCAAGAAACTGCTCGGCTATTACCAGCGTTTAGATTTTACTGGGGAGATTGTTAACTGTCTGACCAGCCTGGGGGAACTGATGCCATGTGGTAAATTAGGTTGCTTTTGTTTCTAAGCACCACAACTGGTGGTGAGTGGGTGTGGGTAGGGGTGTGTGTGTGTGTGCGTATGTGACACAAATTTCTGAGAGCCCCGAAGGTGAAATGGTTTTTATACTGGCATATGGCATACCTACTTGTGTCACTTTTTGCCCTACCTTTTTATAATGTACTTAGAAACCAAAGAGAACCAAAACGTTAGAACTGCCCCCAGATGCATGGTTCTCTACCTCTGTCAGCACATGTGCAGCATCCCTCCACCCAGCCTAACAAGGCCTGGCGCGAGGGCAGGGTGCGGTAAGGGAGGCTGCCCCTCCCCAGCAGCCCCGGTGATGGGGGCCGCTTCCCCCGCCGGCAGGAGCTGAGGAGCCGGCCCCGCTATCCGTCGGGGCCAAGCCCAGGGCGGCAGCCGTGGCGCGGGCAGATAAAAGTCGGTCAGCCCGGGCAGGGCCGCGGAGGCTGCGCGGGGACCCGGGGGGGGGGCGAAGAGGCTGAGGGCTGCAGGCGGCCGCCAGCGGCGGGGAGCCCGGTGCGCCGCGAGGAGCAGCTGCGGGCGGGCAGGAGCCGCGGGGCAGGACGCGCTGAGGGCAGGCGGCCGCCGCCATTTTGCGGCCGCGCTCCCCCCGCGGCGCGCGGGCCGCCCGCTCCGAGCGCCCGGCTGCCGGGGCGGGCAGGGGCGGGCCGCCTGGGCCGGGCGAGACCTTCCCTTCCCTCCCCTCCTGGGCCTCGGTACCGGCGGCTTCGGCCTTGGGGAGGCTGTCACCTTGGCAGGGGAGAAATCCTCTACACGTGCGCTCGTGCGGAGGTGCCTACCGAAAGCTAAGTAGGTAAGCGGTCCGCTCCTTCGCCCGTCCTCCAGTATTTTTCTTTCCGTATTTTTTTTCTTCCCCTAACCAGCTGTCACTGCGGGTAGCGCTGTTATTTTTTCCACCCCGCGTGTTTCCCGGTGAAAACGCCGTGCGCTCGGGGCTGGGCCGGCGGTGCGGGAAGGAGCGGCAGGAGGGGGCGGCTGCGAATCGCGGCCCCTTCTCGGTGGGGCGAGGATGGAGATGCCCCTTCATCCCTGCGGGGCAAGCCAGGCGTTTTTCAGGAGATGCTGACGACCAAGTGTAACCTTTATGCCGATTCTGCATCAAAAACCCGTGTCTGGTAACGAGCCCTCAGAAGAGCCAACTGGAAACTAAGGAAGGCGTGCTTTCCATTTATTTTTCTTGCCCGGTATTTTGCACCGTGGGCAACTGTTGCTTTGTGGGGGACCTGCCTCAGCGCCCGCACGGGCAAATCCTGCAGGTGCTGCGGCTGTGGGGTCTGCCGGCCACGGGCCCAGGGCAGGCCTCGCTGTCCGGGGCTTTTGTGGGCGCTCACTTTCCCCTCCTGCGCTGCTGCCTCGTAACCACAGCACGGAGAACTGGAAAGGGAAACGTGGCCTCGGAAAATAAAACAACCGCTGGGAGATGTGTGAGGCCTGGAATCTCTCGTGGCGTTGTTTGGGTTGCAAGCCAGCGGTGGCACGCTTCTCGGGTTAATTGCTGCTACAGTATTATTCGGTATCTGCTTTCTTGGCCCAGTAAAGAGAAAAGCAAATTTTGTGGTTAACTTGCAAGAATAGGAGCTGTAGTAATCACTTCCCACTTAATTTTATCATTGTAGCTATCTGCAGATGCTTCCTTTTTTTTGACTGAAAGTAAAAACTCTTATAAAAATGTGTACATTGCATTCTCCGAGGTGCTGGAGTTGCCATGAAGGGTAGCTTTTCCTGCCCCAGTCTGACTTTCAGCCTCTTGAATAAATTAGTGTCACATTTGAGGTGTTTCTGCATTGCATTAGGGTAGCAAATAAGGCCACAGCGTGGGATATAATTTATGAAGAGTGTGCAGTCTTGCTAGTGTCACCAGAATTATCCTGAGAGTAATGATCAGCTGGAAGTTTCTCTGAGAGACCAGAGAGATGTACATATCTCTTATCTCGTATCTCTTACGATCTCTCATAATTTAAAACAAAAACAAACAACAACAAAACCAAACAGCCAAACAAAGGGAAAAAAACAAAACAAAACACAAAAGGGTTTTTCCTGCTGGGAAAGGAGGAGACAACTTCTCTAGTCTTGTGCTCAGAGAAGAACCTGATGTTGCTCAATTCTCAGCTGCTGGAGAACTGGCTTTCTGGTCTGGTGAATTTTAACACTTTACAAATATTGACAACCTACAGGAGACATAGGCAAATACCAGTGCTCCGGTTTATTTCAAGGGAATTGTAAACTGTGCTAGTTTCTTGCTCTCCAACTGTTGTCAGTCTTCGTGCTAGGCTTCCTCTCACGACGCCTGAACTGTCCTTCCTCATGGATGCAACCTGATGGATGGGCTGCAAGCAGCTGCTCTGGACACAGTCAACAGCGGATGAGGCAGCGCTGTTCTTAAAAGCTTTGTGTCTGTTATTAGTTCCCGGTAACGCAGCTGTGACAGAGCTTTCAGGGATTCAAATCTTAATCTTTGATTCTTGATACATCCTATATGGGCAAAGCCAAGCTCTTGCCTTTGGGCTGTGTTACATCTGCTTGTTTTAGTGTCCTTTGACCAGTTAATGTTATACGTACTGTACGAATTGATGGCTTTCTGTGTAGAATATACAAGGCTTTGGTTTTGCATCAGCTCAGCAATATTCATTTCATTAAGCACTGAACTGAAGACGTTTTTGCTCACAGGAGAAGTGAGTTTGAGTTCAGCCCCAGGTGTGATAAGGCTGGATGCTAAACCTCTGATTAGTCATTACGTAAGCTCACAACAGTTATGTAAATGCACGTATCCTGTGGAGCAAAAGGAACCGAGAGAAATATTTACTGGCAATCAGTAAATCAAAAGCCTGCGTTTCTGGAAAATACCCGTGGCTCTGCAATAGGCAGGCTGTGGTAAGCATGAATATTTTGGGATGTGCGCGTCTCTGGACCTGAAGAGGTGATTCACGCCGAAAGCCCTCTGAGGAGTGCCAGTAACAGCTTTACCGTGGCGCAGTTTCTGTCTTTGAAACTCGTGTGGTTCACCAGAAATCGTGCCTGCCTGACTTTACAGGGGCCCTTGGAATGAAGTTCAAGGTGAAGATAGCCTGAAGGAAGGCTGCAGAAGTGCTTGTGGTGCTCTATAGAAGATGGCTGTAGGATGTGCGGGTGTATATCTGTGTTAGTTTTGATCTCGTGAGGAAGATAGGGGATTTAGCACGTGCTACTGACTGACACGAGAGTCAGCCTGCTGCGTATTCATCTGAGTGAGTCCTGGATTATAACATGGGGACAGTTCCATATTTCACACTGATTTTTACAAGGAGAAATAATAATTTCAATACAGTGGGAACAGAGGGTGTTTAACCAATTCTGGCATGATTTTGGCTTAAAAGTATTTGCCTTGGTAGACTTCTCTGTGAAGGCCTGGCCTCTGCAAGCAAAAAGCGTGCATAGCTCAAACCTCTTTCCAGGAGAAAAAGAGAGGAAGAAATTCTGGCTGCAAAAGTCTTTCACAGTACATAACTCTATGTAGGCTATGGCTTTTGTGAGTAAGAATTTGGGAAAATAAGTACAGCCAGGAGAATATACTTTTGCTACAGATTAAATGTTGCATTTTTTTCTTGTTTAGAAAAGCTTCAAGTTTGTTATTGCTGAAAAAATGCCTGAAGAGAGTAGGGAGCAGGTTGAAGATGTTGCGTTGCAGAGTCTTACCTCCACGCAGTCCTGCAAGCTTGAGGAATTAGATGTAGGGCTGCACCGAAAAACTGCTGTTCACCTCGCAGCTAATGTAGAATGTGGCTGGCTTTCAGGAATTCAGCATCGGAAATCTGTGTATGGCAAAACAAAGCTTGATTCTTCTTTGGATGTTTTGCAAATCCCAACTACCTCCTTAAATTTTGCTAGTAGGAGAAATGATTTGTCGTCTGCTTTGTTTATTGCAAGTTTTTCCGTTGTTCTATAGGAGATAATTCTCTGAGCTTCGGGTCTAAATAAATCTAGGTGAATGTATCTCTAATATATATATATATGTGTGTGTGTATCTATATGTATTATTGTAATACAACATTTAAAGTAAGCCCTAGTTGGAATGAGACTTACTTTCCTTGGAGAAGAGGTAGCCAGGCTACCTGACGGATTCGGATGATGCAGCTGCTCGGTCCCGATGAATTACAACAGCGCTGTGGTGTTGTTTACTAAAAGCTTTGGGCATAAACTCTCTGACTCATGACTTTTATTTACGCTACATGTGAATATGTGTATGCGGGATGCCAGGGGGTGAAATAGGGCATACAAGATCTCACCTTTGCTCTGACTTGATTTATTTGCTTATTTATCTTGCTGTTACATGCTCTCTGCTCCTTGAGGAGAGGACGCAAGGAGGCCGGGGAGGCACTTAAACCAGCCGTTGATGTGCACAGGTCTAACCAGAGCGCTGTACAAAGCCCTGCTTTGGGAGCTGGGAGTCTCAGCCTTGCCACTGATACGTTTGATTTACGACAAATCAGTCTGACTTTGCCTTAGTTTCTGTCTCTACAAAATGGGAGAAATTTTCTGGACTTGCTTTCCAGAGTACTTTAGGATTTAGTCATGTCAAAAATTAATATGTAGGGTTAGCGCTGATGTGCTGCATTAGGCCATCGATCCCTGGTTAACTGGGAAGTGTACTTCATTAGCACGTGATACAGGAGAACTGGGGGGGGTCAAAGGTGCAGGAAGCAAGGTGCATTGGAGCGTGATAAGATGGCTTGTTTTCTGTGCATTTTTCCTGAAGGTAGGGAGCACCTCCAAGTACTTGAGTGCAGGGCTGGAGAAGCTACAATCCTGTCAAATTTCCTTGCCAAGCGCACAGTTCTTGTGAGGGCTATTCCTTCTACCTCTGTTACAAGCAAGAACAGGAATGGTGAGAAATGTGTGAACTGGCTCTCAGGAGTGTTAGGAGATGATGTATAACCACTTTCTAGAGTAGGTGACAAAGTTCTCATCAATAGGGTGTGTCTTCCATTGATGCAAACCCAATTACATTAGTGTGGAGGCTTGGAGTAAATTCGACAGCTCCTTGCCTCCATATAGCTGCTCTGGACATCACAGGCCTAGGGGATGAGAGGTAGTTTTATGTTGGAGATGGGGCTCTGGACAACCTGATCTAGTGGGTGGTGTCCCTGCCCATGGCCAGGGGTTGGAACTGGGTGATCCTTGAGGTCCCATCCAACCCGAGCCGTTCTGTGACTCACTCTGTGATTCCATGGTCTCATGCTCGAGTACTGACTTCTTGTGGCTGAGAAAAGATGAAAGTTGGGTTTCTGTGCCAGTCATAGTCTGAAGGCGTTGCTGTAGCCTGATGTGCACAGACAACAAGTTAAAGTGGAACTTGGAATTGGGTGTATGGAAGTAGATACGTGAATAATCTTGGTCTTATGACTAGCCCCGTTAATTTGAGGCATTATGTGGGCTGCAGTGTCCATGTTCTTGAAATTATCCCAAATTGTGTATGCTGATGAAGGAAGGCTCTCAGGAAGTGTTCTTTCTCACAGCAGCTGGTGCAAGAAATCTTCAATAACTGCATGTGTTTAGCCTGACAGAACTGTCGACGAAGAGAAGTGACCAGGCTTTATGTACAGAAGAATGTGATGGATGTAACACCAGTGGTTCCCAGCTGTACTGTGGGTGTAAAGTGTATGAGATAGGTAACTGCCAAGGTTTTGGACAGCTACCTTGAAAAACTAAAGTTGGCAAGCCGGCCTAAACTAAGTTTGGAATATTAGTATCTGGTAAGCTGGAGGAAAACTCTGGAAATTAGATTTTAAAAATCCTCGTTTGAACTGCCACTAGGGTGCAGTCGTAGCAGAAGGCAGCGTGGCGTTGGACAGGCTCGCTGCCTTCCCAAAGGACTGGCTCTTTTTTAGGCCTAGTCTGTTACGTTTCAGACAGGAGGTGATAGTCATTTCCCAGTAGATCAGCTTCCAAACACGCTCCGAGTGGAACCACCTCTCACAACATCCAGGCGCTCAGCTGGCAAACTTAGCAGGGCAGAAGTCACTCTGGCAGACGGCATGCTGTTGGAGCAGTAAATGCTGTTCCTCTTACAGGTATCAAAACCAAAAGGGATTCTAGGATTGGGTAGAAATAAGGAAACGGGGGCAGTTTTACTGAGTCTTTTGATGACCTACTTTTAAACATCAGCATCTTCATGGGGAAAAAGCACAAAATCTCTGGAAAAGCAACATCGTGTTCTCCCTCACCTCCAGCAAAATAGATAGTCAGCCCTGAGTAACCAAGGGAGCATCCCTTTGGGAGGGCAGGAAAACTGTTTCAGGCTCATTGGACTCGAATTGGCAGCAGGATATTCATGAAAGAAATCCTGGAGATGGGCTGGAACGGTAGTTTTAGCAGAAGAAGATGGGTCTAGATTAGAGAGTGAGAGATCTGAGTCATCTGTTTGTAATTGAATAAGTGCTTATGAAAGTGCAGAGGCAGGGGGCGTAGGGAGACAAAAGAGGAACAAGGAAGGAGCCCTACCAGCACCCACAGAAAATTGGAGGGATCCTCCCATGGAAATGCCATAGGATCAAGTAGAGATGGGAGGAGAATTAGGAGGAGCTCTAATTACAATAGATACGGGAAGGGCAAGATCAAGAAGAAGGTGATTATGTATGATGCTCACAAAGGATGAAGTTGGAACACCAGTACTGAGAGGTTGAGAAGACTTCTGGCCTCTGAGGATTTTGGTAAGAGGTGTTTCAAGGACGGAACTTGGGTTAAATAGGATGTAAAGCTGGAGGTAAAGGAGGGTTCCTGACCATGCTTGAAGCTGTGCATGTTGAAGCAAAGATGAAGTAGCAGTAGTTAAGGGAGATCAAGGGTGGGATTTTGGTACTGGAAGTTTAAAGTGTATTTTTATTGCAGAGGAAAAAGAACCAAGTAAGACATGGCATAGGAAGGACCTGAGATAAGACGTCATGGGGCAAACAAAGGGAGTTAGATAAGAAAGTTAACAATCTGATAGTTGAAAACAAAGAGAATGTGAGAACCACACCTGGGAATTGATAGTGAGTTGAGGAGGTAAGTAGGGTTGTAAGTTGATAATGAGTATTTAAAGAGTCTTATGCTTTCCTGTTGGAGAGGTAACTAGGCTCCTAATGATAGTCCAGGAAAATAAGCAATATATGCTGAGAATTTAACAATTACTGTTTTCTGACTGGAAAAGGTTGAAGGGCAATAATTTATCCTCAATGATGATTTGATGTTTAGACTTTATTATTATTATTATTATTATTATTTTGCTTTTTGGAGTCCCAAACTACAATTAGTTTCAGTATTTCAGTATGTAGCCTCTATCAGTTGTCTTGTTGGGATGTGCGAACTTGTGAGAAGAATGCGTGAGTACAGAATGATATTTCAGTTTTTTGCATTCTCAGATTTTTGTCTCAATACCTACTTATTACTCGTCTTACTGTTTATTTTCAATGCACTTGTAAGTATAAACTCTTCTGTCAGCAAGCCAGATACCATAAACGTTTACAAGCACAGTTTCAGAAGTTAATGAGTATTTTTGTTTGTTTTGCAGATGAGATCACTGCATGTTCTCTCTTTTGGAAGAGGTGGTCAAAGGAAATGGATAGATATTCAGACTTCAGTGCAGAGAACCTCTCATCTTCAGCTAATATGTCTATCTCTTTGCCTGGACAAGTTGGACTCAATACCACCAGTGGTCCTCCTTCTATGTCAATAAGCAGGCTTTTCCCAGCCCTGTTAGAATGCTTTGGAATAATTCTTTGTGGCTACATAGCTGGAAGAGCCAACATTATCACATCAACTCAGGCCAAAGGACTGGGAAACTTTGTCTCACGTTTTGCACTCCCAGCACTATTGTTCAAAAACATGGTGGTACTTAACTTTTCTAATGTGAATTGGTCTTTCCTGTACAGTATTTTAGTTGCCAAAGCTGCTGTGTTTTTCTTAGTCTGCGTTTTAACCTTGTTGGTAGCCAGTCCTGAGACTCGATTTAGCAAAGCAGGTTTGTTCCCTATATTTGCTACACAAAGCAATGACTTTGCACTGGGATATCCAATAGGTAAGTAGTTCCTTATGCTTTCCTCTTCAAAAGTATTTTTCAGTGCTCTAGATGCTTCTGCTTTTCTTTTGCATTATTTGAAATTGACTGAAGTTATGAGCTGCCTTAACAATTTCTTGTTATATTTCTTGAGGAAACTCATTTAAAAAAATCCTCAGACCACGTACTTTTCAGTAAGAGAGGAAAAGAAAAACTGTCTGATGGTATGAATGAAACCATTTTAAACAATCCAACTCCTGTTGTATAGGATTGTGATCTTCATTCTTAAAAAAAAAAAGAGCCTTTATCTGTGGCCTCTGACATAGTTGTAGTGGGATTTTGTACTAATTTGTCATTAACTCTTGGTCTACCTCAAGGAAAGCATTTAACCATAATGTTGGTGTCTACTGGTTATGGTATGTGCAAGAAAAACTTGGAATCTGCTTAGAACAAACTCCTAATTTTTGTGTTAATTTATGTAGCCTTTATGTTCTATCCCTTAATCTTTGTTCTGTTGCAACCAGTAGATGTGCCTTAGGACATAGTCTTGGAAGAAGTAAGTCTTTTAAAAGGAAGATTATTGTGTGATTTGTGGTAATTTGCATTGGTGTATCTCAAATTGGAATTTTATGTGGCTGTGATGCCTTTCTTGGTATGTGCAGTTAACCACCAGTCCAGTGGAGTTTGTCTTTTTTTTTTTTTTAAAAAAAAAAAGGAAAACACAAGAGGAGGCATTCAGAGTATTACTTGTATAGCTGTGTAATGTTGTTCTTGTAAGCCTACATTTCTAATTCCAGGCAATACCAGTTATTAAACTTGATTTTTATCCCAATCTGCAAGACTATTATTTTCTTCCCTTTTGGTATTTATTTATTTATTTCCCTTTTTAGATTTCCTGAAGGATATGTTAATATCTTATTTTAGTTATATGTACTATGATATTTAGGAAGAGATCTGGAGTTGTAGCAGGCTTCTCCCACCTACTACTGTCAGAACTGCAGTACTTTTTACCTTGGGAGGTTCTTTGTGCCAGCACAGCTTTCAGTGCTGCCCTTCCCCAGGCTGACCTGTGTGGCCAGTGCAGAAAGAACACTGCAAGTATCGTACAGTTTCAAAATACGCCTTGAGTGGGTGGCATTTGGAGAGGATGGCTGGATTCATTTATATTTGTTTGCTGTTCCTTGAGGAGAAGGTACTTATTCGTCTCAAACTCTCTTGAGATCATTGTTATTGTCCAGATAAACTTAAGAACGAAAAAAGAAATTAAGTTTGTTCTAGCAAAGGAAAGAGCAAGATAATTGTTTACAAAATTGAAAATACAGTTACAAAAGAAAAGCTTAAGCATTCAACTCCAGATTACATGTAGCAACAAGTAGCTCCATATTTTAGATAAGTTGAGGAGCTGGCAGTTTTATTCACCCTATTCCAGGGCAGCATGCTCCAGAGAATCTTGAACCTTTATTCTCTTCAAATTTGCTGGATGTGTATAGAATACAGACAAATGCAATTGCAAACTTCTTCTTCTGTAGATGAATATACCATTTCCCTCGGTTGCACCTCCTGAGACTTATTCCTCTTGAGGGAAATAAGAAGTATATCACAAATATGGCTCTGAGAATTACCTCTTTGTTTCTTGGTGCTGGATTAAAATGCCAGTTAGGATTTCTTTTTCTCCTCTTTTAAGGTTCTCTGAATAAATTTGCCTTGCACCTTTCTACTCAAAACATTCCTTCTGTGTTGAATGACATTCTTGTCAGATTACATTTTTCTCCAAATATCCACAATTTATAAGATATGATTCATGTTTCCTCTACACACAGTCTAGCCAATTCACAACATCTAGTTTATTAAGGGCTTACTGGCCTACCTAACACAACGGTAACTGTAGGCACTTAAAGGTTCTTTGTTTCTTAGAGCTGTTTATTTCCTTCCTTGCCGTTTCACTTCTCTTATCCAGCCCCAAACTTTTACCTGTTTTTGATTCATGCTGTCATGTGTGCAAGCTGTTCGTGCTAGTGGCTTCTCTGGAGTGTTTGCAGGGCTGGATAACACATAGTGCCCTGATTAGTTCTTTTTACTTGTGGTAATAGGTGGTGATTTGAGCAAAACCTGATCTTCTAATGGAAATATATTTTTTAATGCTGCCTTTAAAAATCATATGGTTATATGGTTCAGTTGTAGTAAGCACAAGCAACTAGTGGTTTATTTATATGTATTTTTGAGCAGCTGGGATGTGGAGAATTGTTTTAAAAGCAAGTCTTAAAATAGCATTAATTCATTTTTTTCCTATGATCAGCAAGCAGACACCTTGCTTTAAATAAAAAGCAATTTTTCCATCTGAGAGTTGTGGATTATTCCCGCTGTCCTAATGATTCCACATCACTGACTTCCTACGTGACTTGCGTTGAGCTGCATTTCTTTGAAATGGGTGTTCTGCGTAAAGCAGCATAAAAACATCACTCTCAGGTGTGATGTTTCAGGAAAATTTAGACTTGTATAAAAATGTCCAGCATATTTAAGGTGGTTTTATTTATCAGAATATGTTTAGCCTTTACAGTTCCACTAAATATATTTAGTGAATACAGTTGCTACTTCACTAAGGACTTTCGGACAGATAGCTCCTGTATGCATCCTTTTAATCATGGCTTGTAAGGGCAAAAGCACCTTCAGTGCTTTTTGTTACGTATTAGAAGTCAACTGAGAATGTCAGTTTATTCAATCTAAAGAGGAGGCTGTTTGTAGTAAATACTAGAACTCATAGATCGTCTCATTCCAGATGCTTAATAGTACAGAGGTTTGTTTGTTTGTTTTAAAAAAAGCTTTGGGATCTTGAAAAATCTTGTGAAGGAAAACTTCCTGAAGAAAAGAACAAGTTTAGTAGAGGGAGGGGAAGTCTACATCATTTCCCAGCACAGAGAAGTGCCACACCTTGCCAATTCCGTAAGCTCTTTCTGGCAGTGCTGTAACTTTACAAGTTAGCAAAAAAGAAGCAGAACTATTACTGCTTAAATCTGCCTTGTATTCACAACTCCTGTTTGTAGTACTTCCAAGAATCATTTCACATTCTTGCAGTTACAACTTTGCGAATCTTGAAAGTAGTGGCGTGTATTTGTAGAAGACTGATCTAAAAATGAACATAAGCAACTAGATTTTGTATTTGGCATCACTGGCTACACATCAAAATTTGGTGGAGATGTTGAAATGTTGAAAAACACTGTGTCCTGTGAAAGTGCATGTAGTGCTCGGCAGTTCTCATACGTTTCTGGGGAGAAAAAGCCATTCAAAACAAAATCAATGTTCAGCATTTGGGATGAATCAAAAGGTGCATGGAATTGTTTATGTTGTATTCTTTATATGTAGGTGTTGAATCATTAAATAGGATTGGTTAAGTTAGTATTAGATCTTTAATGTGTTTGTTACATGACTGTGGCCTGATGGTGATAGGATGTAGCGTGTCACCTTGTATCAGTTGTGAATGCTGATGCCTCTGAAGGATAAAGAAGTAATTTTCTCTAATTTTCAGGGAACAAAAGTTAATTTCAATATGAATGTCTTTTTGTACTGAAATGCTATCACTCATCACTTTTCATTTTCTGTCTTCTAGTTGAAGCTTTATATCAAACCACTTACCCAGAGTATCTCCAGTACATTTACCTAGTGGCTCCAATATCTCTTATGATGCTAAACCCTCTGGGGTTTATCTTCTGTGAAATCCAGAAGTGGAGGGATAATCGCACTGTGTCCCACAGCAAATTCAAAATAGTGGGCCTAGCACTCCTTCGCGTTCTGCAGAACCCAATTGTATTCATGGTCTTCATAGGAATTGTCTCAAACTTTATTCTCGGCCAGAAAATTCCCGAATACCTTGAAAATTTCCTTGACGGACTGGGCAGTTCATTTTCTGGCTCTGCACTTTTTTACCTTGGACTAACCATGGTGGGGCAAACAAAAAAAGTGACAAAGGGTATGTTTGTTGCACTGATCCTTCTCATCACAGCTAAACTGTAAGTTCCATTTATGTACTTTTATAATTTTGTTCTTTAAAGTGTTTCTAGATGTGTTAAGCTCTAAGTATGCAGTCCATGCGGCTTTTCTCTCAAAATCATTGTAGCAATAGTACATTTCACTTCCTGTATTTTGTGTGAGTACTTCCCAAGCTCTCTGATAGTACACAGCTTTTAATTTTCAAAATAAATTTTGCAGACCACAAGCCTGTTGTCAGGCTCTGCAGAGAAAATAATTCAAGGGTGCTACAGCTTCCTGGACTGCCCGCAGGCCGTCTGTCATGAATGGGTGTTTGAGGAATTACTTTCTTAAGTTAAAATTCACTAGCTTAAATAGTTAAAGAAGAGTAAGTTTAAGCACTACTTGATTAGTTTTTGTATCTTCTTTGGATTAAACAATAAATCTCTAAATTAGTTGGTGTCTATGAATCTTTCAGACTGCTGTTTTGGAAGATCTTAAAAGTTACTCTACACTGATAAACTGTCTGACTTTTGAACATAAAAAATCACAATTTTTGTTTAGAACTTATCCTGTCATTATTTTCCCTTGCCTGTATCTCAGGTACTGGTGAACTAAATATCTGCTATAGAGCTACAGTCAGCATAACAGAAATCTTATTTGGTGATTATGTTTAGACTAGAAAATTTGAAGACCTATTTGAGTATCAGTACAACTAACTAGCAAGCTTAAAGACCTAGTTTGTACACCAGCTCAATGATAAATTCTGTAAGAACATGGGAAAAATGAGTGGTTGTTAATACCACCACCCTGCTTTACTGGTGGGCCTGTGCAAGACTTACATAGTGAGTCTGTGTGAGATCAGGGATATTGCTAAAGGCAATCAGAGAAGCATCAATGTTTGTTTGTTTGTTTTTTAATTACTGAGTAAAACTTTCAATATGGGATACTTCAGCTTGCATCCCTGTTCCATGTCAGTTTACGTAAAGGTAGTCTAATATTCAAAGTAGCTGACTGCTTATAGCAGCTTTTACAGTTGAAAATAGTTTTGTTTGTATATTTTACCTTTTTTAATCTGAAGTTATACAAAGAATGTTTCTGCACAGTCAGAAAATATGTTAGAATCTCAGACATGAGTGTCTTTTTAAACTTTTTTTTTCTTAATTGTGATTCAAACTTTCGAAGCGGCTTGTAAATGTTGTGGTTCTATTCAGTCTTTTCTGAATAGACTCTATTGCTCTGTCTTGAATTACTTTTATTCTTTTTTTTTCCCCTCTCTTTTCAGACTTATGATGCCATTTCTTTGTAGAGAAATGGTAGAACTCCTGGACAAGAGTGACAGCGTAGTCAACCACACCAGTCTATCAAACTATGCATTTCTTTATGGAGTTTTTCCAGCAGCTCCTGGCGTTGCAATATTTGCAGCTCAATTTAATATGGAAGTGGGAATTGTATGTATTTTTTTCTTCCTGAACTTGTCATATGGGCTTGTCTTTGTTGATGAAATACTAAGTAAATGAACAGGCTAGTTGAAATTACTTTTCTGTAGTATAGACTCCCCAGATCTCAAGTTTGAACTGTATTGCAAATTTAAGAGTTAACCAGTGCACTCTTTCCTGGTCTCTCAAGTTTCTTGATGGCACACAGTCTTAAATTAGTCCTCGTACTTTTTATATTCATGAAAATAGTAGGAAGAACTAGGATAACTTTAAATATAAAGATCTTGTATCTTTGCTTTGTTTTCTTTTTCAAATACCTTATCTTTGTTCTACTGTTTTTGTAGGAAAAACAGGAATGTTGTTACTGATTTCAGTGAGAGCAGTGTTAGGTTCATGCTGAAATCTCGGGGAAGAGCTTGAAGAGCTTGTGCTATAACTGATTCTCCTGTGTTGTCCTTCAGCTAAATCTTGTGGTAGAAATGCATTTTAAGTAGAAGGTATTAATTAACCTTTTCAACTTAAGATATAAACATTAACTCCCCCAGCTCCCCGACAGACACACTCCCACCCCCCAAACTTGAAGACACCGAAAGTCAAGCATTACAAGGTAGAATTTTGTGCCCAACAAACTCAGGATATCTGTTTAAAAGAAAAATCTGAAGCACGAGTAGAAACTTGCACTTCCATCACTGCAAATTCTAATAAGTGGAAAAACAACACAAAGCCAAGATAGAAATGATTTAAATGTAAATATATAGTGATACTTCTCTTTAGTTCATACATATTAGTGTTTACATAACTACATGTTTGCATATTTATTTATGGTGTGAATCTTTACATCCAAAAGTATGTTGTGTCATTGTGAATCCACCACTAGGTTGGAATCATTACTATCCTTAACACCCATGAAAAAGCTCTGTAAAAATTCACAGTGGGGAAGTCATGTATTCCAGCTATTTCAAAAACTTGTCAAAAGGTGTTTTTTTGTTTTAACTGTATGTGTAAAATGGATACCTCCTGGTTTAAATTCTAATTAATTTGTCACAGAAACAACTCAGTGATTTGTTTAAAGCTCTATGTTTAAGTCAAAGTTACAATATTGCCAGTTGTATTCATAAAACAGACTATTTAACTTGATCTGCTTAACTAACTGTTCATGTTTCTGTTTGATTCCTTTTGCAGATTACCTCAGGCATGGTGATAAGCACATTTGTGTCTGCACCGATCATGTATGTTTCTGCATGGCTGTTGACCATTCCATCTATGGATCCCAACCCGCTGGCATCTGCACTCCAAAACGTTAGCTTTGACATCAGTATTGTCAGCCTCGTTTCTCTGGTAGGTGTTGGTAAAGTGAACTACAAAAACACACTATAATGTCAGGTAGCTTCAGTACATAAACAGCAAATCAAGTCATGATCAGTTGAGAGTGACATTTTGTCCTCAGAAGGATGATGGAGTTGAGTTTAAAAAGAAAATCTTAATTTAGCAATGGGTCGGCTGGAAAACTGCACAGTTGGGGAAAAATGTGTAAGTGAATTACAGCACTACTGCAGGGCTGAGGGTTTGGGATCTGGCCACCTGATATGTATGGTGCATGTGTGGACAAGCTATCGCTATCAAGCTGCTCATCTTCAGTTCCTGTTTTTTTTTTTTCTTAAATGATGGAGTGGGGTGGAAATAACAGTATTTGTTTACCTTATGGGGAATAATTACATCAAATCACTGTTTAATCACAATGTTTAATTTAGCCTTATCTATTGCCTTTCCTAGCAATTCTAGATGTCTGGCCCTTTTAAAGGGTGTTGATATCTCAGATGCTCAATGTGAATTGTATTTTGGCTTCACAAGTGCTGTAGATATGTGCTTTGGTTTTCTTACTTTAAATGTTTCCATGCTGGGGAGAGCTGAAAGTTTCTTAAGCTGGTGTCTCACTGAAGTCTTCATATCATAAAAACTGTGCCTCAAGAGAAGCAACATATTAATGTTGTCTCTTGCCATCACAAGTCATGCTGGGAGACTCAGAAGGGACAGGGTGAAGAGACTCCTGAATTCCACATTGCCAGGCTATTCTACGGTCATTTATGTCCTGGGAACAGCCAGGCTTCTGCACACTGCAGGCAAACCCTTGGTGCTTCCTGGAAATATTTCACAGTCTTGAGAGCACAACAATGCATTGCTTTTTCTGGCTCTGTTTTCTGAGGCATAGGGATTGGCAGCAGATGGTATGGAGCTGACCGTGTTAGTCATGTTGCTAAGAAACTTGTCAAGAAAATTTGTTGTACGTTTAATTTCACTATAGTTTGCCAAATGTTCATCTTGCGTGTTTGTTTGTTTGTTTCGTGCTAGTCTTAAATTCAATTTTATGTTGTCTGTTCCAGATTTGGTCTCTCATTGTTGTTCTTCTGAGTAAGAAATACAAACAGCTTCCTCATATGATTACAACAAATCTACTTGTTGCTCAGGTCAGTAGTAAGATCTTATTTTACATATTGTTTTTAACATTTTTGCAAATTTGGTTTCTACAGTGATATCTTTGTAAGGTGAGCAGGGGAATTTAATGTGTGACTTGATTGAACAATTTCTGTGACTTAGAACATACCCTTGAAGAAAATGACAAAATGACCCTTTGTGCTGCTAGTACAGCTCTCAAAGAGCAGCATCGCAAGCAGAGCTGTAAGCAATCAGAATGGCAAATGGCTTCTGCAATGTATTTTTAGCATTATAAGTTACTGCCAAATAGCACTGAGTGAACTTCCAAGTCATTTTATGCCACTCTGAAGTCAGCAATGCCATGATCAGCAGCAGTGTGCGTGTCTGACTCTGTGGAGATCTGATTCAATGAGTTAAATAGGAAACTGATCCAAATGCTGGTGTAGCTCCCTGAAGTGACTCACAGAGGGATAAGACAGGTGCCAGTGCTGACACAAGGAAGGAGTGTGGGAATACATGGCTGGTGGCTAGGGAATGGCAAAGTCTAATAGCTCTGACTTGGCTTAATTTTAATTGTTATTTAAGCTGAGAGAAAACTATAGAATACGGGTTCTTTTTTTCCTTGAAGCCAACTGCACAACTATTAAATTCAGTGAGGGCAATACATCAGTGCAGTAGTTGCTTTCTGGTGTTCTGTAGTTTTTTTTTTTTTTAAAAAAAAAAAAAAAAAGTAAACTGAGGTTAGATTGTAGAGCCACATTTGGGAAAGAAAGTAGTGCATGAGAGTTGCAGGTGCTTCTTGTCTATGACACCATGAAGTTAGCTTTAATTTAAAAATAGCTTGAACCCTTGTATTACTGTTTCCATATTATTTTTTCAGCCTATTTTTTCAGATTCCTTCAGTACTAATTCTCATATGATGATGAAAACTTGTATAATTCTTGGCTGAACAAACACCTGTTCTCAGCTTAATTTCTAAATCATTTCAGATAAATGGTTTGTACTTAATTAAGATGCAAAGCTTTGGTTATGTAAAGATATATAAAGATTATTATTTTTCCTAACTTGTCTTACTCTTAGCTTATTGAGCTGTATAATTGCTGTCAAAAATAAATAAGAGAGAAAGGAGGGGGGTTACCTCAGCCATTGACATAACTGTAATATTGAGCTTACTGCTGCACTACTTTACTGCTATGATAACCCTCTAATTCATAAAATTACACTGCAGTGGATCTGGGGGTGGAGTCTGGAAGCTTACTGTAGCTATACTACACTGTGTTCAATTTTTTTGTCACCCTGCTTTCAAAATTCAAATGATGGCATCTTCCCTTTCTTTTCAGTTTATTGCTTGCATTGGAATGGTGATATGGAATTTCATTGTTAAAGAGAAAGATATCACATTGCAGATCCTAGTATTTATATTTCTCTACAGCTCACTTTATAGCACCTACCTGTGGACAGGTAGGTATGATTTTTCTAGGCAGAACTAGGTAATATAATAAGAGATTTATGTACTGAAATAATTTGATTATATTCTTCAGAGTAATTGTTCCTTTCACTTGTGTGTAATTCTACAAATACGCCCACTTGTGAGCTGTGCCAGGTTGTGCCTTAGCAATGCAAGGCAGCAGCCTTGTTGGCTTGAGATGGGAAAGGGGAGAGGGGGACACAAAAAAAACCATCCCAGGTCTCAAGGCAGAAGCAATTACAGAGTGAATGGTGATGGGTTGCCCTTCAACTAGTCAAAAGCTTATTGACAATTTTTAATGAATGCAGAGTTTAAGATTTTAAATTATTCAGCATTAAGGAGATTGTAAAACCTTATGCTAAAAAAAAAGGAAAAACAGAACAAAAGGGCTTTAACATTTTTCCTGTCAATTGCAATTTCTAAAAACAATGTGTTCTGCAGGTGTAGATGATTAATGAAGGGATTATTTCAAGTAGGCAGAGTAAAAACATGCATCAAGGAACTTGGAGAACCATAGAGGTGTGATTAAAACAGAGACTTAAGGTGTTTAAAAGACTTTGTGTACCGTTTGTGAGTCCAGAAGTTTAAAAGTTTAATCCCTGTGGTGTTTTTGTGGAGTAAGTTGTGTTTATGTTTAGCTGAGATAGGTAGCTAATGAATAGCATAGCCTAACATAAATACTAGCTTTGCTTCAACAAGGAGAATATTGCTGAGCTTCTGAGTTGTAAGTAGAATAGAGAAGATAGAATATCCCAGAAGATATTCCCATATATAGGTATTTATGTAAAAACATATGAAACTTTTTGGTGAAATTTACCAGTGAATTTATAAAGGACTAATCTGCTTTAACCTTAATAAATTAGTTACTTGTGTATTGAGTATTCTTATGACACCTTTTAAATACCTGCAAACCATTCTAAGCATTTATATGTGGAAACAATGGAAGTGTGGTGGAATTTCCTCCAGTTTTGTTCCTCATGGCTTTTTTTAAAGATCGTAGGCATTTCTGTTTTACTTACTCAAAATACAACTAAAAAAATACGATTTTGGAATACTTGAAGTTCTGAGAGGAACATTTTGGTTACTGAACAGGTCACATCATAGAGTGTATAGTTTCTGTAATATTCAGTTCTCTTTTTAAGAATAAACAAAGCATTTCTTTTGTTCTTTGTAGGTTTGCTATCTTTCTCTTTGTTTCTGTTGAGGAAGAGAGAAACAGTAAAGATTCCCATTGGGTTTATTATCATAGCTGGATGGGGGTAAGTTAGTACAGATGTTTCCCTGTAGGATCACTGGGAGCATGCTAAATACATTACCTTGTTTGCATTTTGCTCTTTCAGAATCCCAACACTTCTGGTGGGGATCTTGTTAATAGTTGGTGAACATAACGGCACCAGCATTGACTCTGCCTTTTTCTATGGAAAACAGCAGGTATGAATATGTTCTGTCCTAATCTCTTCTGATATCTGACATATCCAATATGTTATTGAGAAATTGCATTCTCTGCTTGCTTCCTATGTAAGTAGCTTTCAGTCAAAGTGCAGGGTACCATAACAATATCACTATAGAATGCTTACAGTTCAGTATAAAAATGTATTTCTGTAATGAAACAGTAGAAAAACTTGTTTGAACAATGACCTTCAAGTTTAGGCAACTATGACTAAGAAAAAGGGAGTAAGCTTTCAAAAGAAAAGGCACAGGAGTGATGGTTAATGAATTGCAAAGTCCTTTTCCTGGTGACTAATTTGTAGTTGAGCTTCGTAATTATCTCAAATTGTCACCATCCAATAGCTAATTAATGTTTTCCAGCCTGTAGTAGATTGGATCTGTATTACACGTGTAGCAGTGACTGCTTGCACTACGCAAGACTTCTCTGCACAGTCAGGAGATGAAAAGTGCCTGAGCCTAAACTACATTTTTACCAATAAATAGTTCACCTTCACCAGAGGATGTGAAGTGCATTAGGGTAGATAGTTGTCTTGTTTTCCCTCTACCTTCCTTACGGATAGGGAGGCTATGAGTTGCTCAAGATTATTCATGTGGTGTTTTCACAAGTGGCTAAGTAGCTTCACAGTGGACTCTGGGTACTGGTGGCAGATGATTAGAAGGAAAAGTTAATTAATGGGATGGTCCCCACTGGAGAAAGCATGGAAATTAGAGTTATGCTGGAGGGTGACAGGAGCACATTCCTCTTTGGAATTAAAAGGTACCCAAACAGAACTTAAAATGAGACACTAATGACCCTGAGGAGAAAGAAGATAATGATGAGAGGACACGTTTGGATTGCACGAGAAATAGGAGTCCCCATTAAAAACAGGAGAGGAGGAAAAAAAGAAATGGGGGCGAGGAGGAGGAGGAGCAGCTGGGTTATTCATGAGAGAAAAATTAGTTTCATATACTTAATATTCCTTAAATGCCAGAAGATGCAAGAGCAGTAAATATAGAAAACTATCTCTTTTCAGATGTCTTTCTTAGTATATTTAGGAAGCTGTAGAGTTATATACACAACTATTTTCCTTTATTTTGTATTTAGGTGTATTTTCTTTTCTCTCTTAACAGATAATTACCACAGCAGTGATCCTGTTCATCAGTATATTGATGTCAGGCATTTCACTTATGTGCATGAACAGAAATAGACAAGAGTCAAGCTATGAGGTACTGAACCCATATTCACCTCGTAGCCAAGCGGAGGAGGTTGAGGTGGAAGGGAATGCAGGGAATCGAGTTTCAGCCACTGTGCCTCAACCTTCTGCAGGGTCTTCTGCAGAACCTTCTGTGGCATCTTCTGCACAGCCATCTCCAGAAAGAGGTACAGAAACAAGATTTGTAATAAATGAATAAATGGCTTGGGACACAAAAATAAATAAAATACTGTTCCAAATTTAATTCTGATCTGGGAAGGATTGTTGTTAACTTCAAGTGGAAGTTAACTTCAAGTTAGGGTGGAAGAAGATCTAGATATAGCTTTCCAAGGACTCTGGTTTATATTTCTGAGAAAGGTTTGATTATTATCAGTGTAGGGGTGGGGTAAGTGGACAGGAGGGGAAAAAAAAGGCATGTATCTTTTTTTTTTTTTTTTTTTTAAGTAGTGCTGTCTTGATAAGCATGTGATAAATGCAGTCCAGTGGGTGTCTTAGGATGTTTGCCCATTAAACTGTCTCTTTGAAAATAAATGATATGCCTACAGCATTGCTACTCCTTGTTCATATTCAGCTTTCTTAGTCGCTTCCCTTCTGTTTCCCTTCTAGCTAACAGTACCTGTGTTGCTTCCATGGTGGTAGTGCTGTGTTAAATACTCTATATATTTGTAGTGTAATACACATACCCTCTTAGCAAATTTGAAGAATCGCCCACTTTCCCCTTTCAGGTTATTTGTGAACTGCATAGTGTATATATTGTTATACTTGGAAACAAATACGGTGAGTGAAACTAACTGTCCTGTTACTTAATAGGTTGCTGTTCTTGTCAGACAACAAATGGGGAACTACCCTGTGCTAACGAGAGTAAAGCAGTGCCAAATGCTGTTGAAAGCAAGGTTCCTTCCATTGAAACAGGTAAAACAGTAGTGTATCATTGTTACAGTATTACAAACTGGAGCAGGTTGCCCAGAGAAGTTGTGAATGCCCCAGGAATGGGACTTTGAGAACCCTAGTCTAGTGAGAGGTGTCACAGCCTGTGGCAGGGGGGTTGGAACTAGATGATCTTTAAGGTGCCTTCCAACCCAAACCATTCTGTGATTGATATTCTTACACAACGTTTGCGTGTGTTGCACTCACAGTAAAACTATCTGTTCTCTCAACTGTTGTTAAGAACTGCAGTTCTTTCATCTCTACCTAGTTAACTTATATTTCATATTAAATTCAAGAGTTTTACGTTTGTTGTGATGTTTGTTCTATTCTTTTTGATATTCATTAGGAATCTTTCATTGTTCAAGATGAACAGTTTTGTATGCATTTGGTTGGTTTTTGATTTTTGAAGGGGTGATAGTTTGATCTTTGGGGTGTTGTTTTTAAACTTCTGTGTTACTTCATTTTTGGGGTGTTGTTGTTTTTAAAATTCTGTGTTATTTCAGTCCTACTTTGCCTCCATTTTAGCAGTTTTTGATTTAAGTGTGCATTTTACATACTCATTCACATCTCATTCCCCCCACCCCCAAAAAAGTCAATTAAATTCTTTATTTTATTATTAATGCACAGGTTTTGAATAAGAAACTTGAGATCTAGAGAATCAAATACTACTGACTAGATCAAATGTCCGTGCTGCTGTATTATCCATGTCTAGGAGAGAGATGTGGAGAAAATTGACGAAGGGGGCCTTAGGAGTCAATGATATAGAAAAATGGATCAAAGTTGTCTGTTCAGCACCTGCTGGAAAAATGCATGCTCAGCCTGTTCTAATCATACATCACTTTCAATAATGAAAGTTGTCTGCAGGGCAACCTTTCCTTTTTTTTTTTTCTTGTTATTTTTTTTCCATCCTTAACAAGGGAGTTCATAACCATTTTTTTTTCTGCATGAAGCATACCCTTGAAAATATCTAAATATTTCACGCTGAAACATACTTAGCTTCATCTCCTTTCACAATATGTAGCTTTCTACATATTGCCAGCTATTTTTCTATGATGTAATTCAGACAAGCATCATAAGAATGTCTTCCAGTGATAGGGAAAGCGAGTTTAATTTTCTTATCCTGAAGGAGAAGAAATCATATCTTACGATTGAGTGGGATTTTCTTCTGCCTACTGAACACTTCAAAACTGTAAATCACTAAAAGCAAATTGTAATGGATACACTTGTGTAACTTGCTGCAATAATTACTAATCCTTCTGCTATGCCACTGAACTATGACAGGTATCTGGCCCAAATTCTTAGTTATATCCTTGCCAGGAGGTTTTTCACTGCCATCTAGAGGATGATGCTCAGAATTCCTGAGAACTCTGTAGCTATCTCAAGATACAGTGCCACTGAGATACAGAGTAAAAACATCACAGCTGACAGTATACCTAAAATATTTATTCCAGAAATTAATTCTAGGTTTCAAAACTGTTTTGAGAAATTGATTTTTTTTTTTTTTATATCTCATAATAATTTCTAAATTTTAAGCACAGTTTATATTTGCATTAAAGCTTAGAAGGAAGAGATCTGTTGCAAAAAGTTCCTTCATTTTAGGAGCGCGTGTAAACTGTTCCATTTGGGAATAGATGTCTGAACTCGTTGTTGTCAAGACTAATATTAACTTTATGTGCAGGACTTCAATACGGATATTTATAACATAATTTAACACAGTAAGTTACATTAATAAGTTTTCTCCTGGATTTAGAGATACTTTGTAAGTTAGAAGCCTAATGAAAATTTATGGTTTGTTTTTCAGCTGATCAGTGTGTGAGTCATTGCAGTGCTCGAACCTGTGTACTGGCTCAGGAAGAACAGCTTCTACAGACTGGAGACAAACAGCTGGCCAGACACGTGCTGCTGTGTTTACTTCTTGTTGTTGGCTTGTTTGCTGTAAATACTTTTAATCTCCCTGTTGTTTATCTCACTGAAGTAGAATGATTTTTAGGAAAGCCATGTAGACAGTCCAGGAGAAAATCTTCCAATTCCTTAATTTTGTCGTAATATGTTAAATACAGAGGCTTTATTTCAGTATCTTGTTTTATGGAGTATATCGTAAGATTACTTTTTCCATGCCGCACAACAAATTAAAGGCAAGTTGAGGCTAATGGTGATAGTGAACAAGCCTCACTGGAGAACCCTAAAGGTACAAGGAAAAAAAAATGGAATCATATTATAGGAAATTAACTCTTCATCACCCATCACTCTTCCCATTTTGCTCAAGAGCTAGTCTTTTTCCCTAGATATTAAAACTATAAAAAGAATTCTACTTCTGAAAGAGGCTGTACAAAATTTTTTCCATTTGATCTTGCTAGAATTTGGAAATTGTACCTCTTTGAGCTTTTTTTTTAGTAATTAAGATTATGTAAGACATTATTTGAAATGGAAGAGTGCAGTTCAGTTGCTTTTAGTGATTTGGGGATAAGGTAACTGAGTTGGTAATGCCTATTAAATGGGAAAAAAAAGGAAGTTTTCTCTCTCAAACTTCCTGTATCAAATATTCCATTCCAATGTATCTTTTACATCTTCTATGCAAAAGAGGTGTCCCAAATTTTAGCCTTTATTTTAGTTGTATCTGAATGAACACTTACATACTATGAAATAATACTAATTCATTAACCTCACCCAAAGGGGTTAAATTTGGTGGGTTTTTATTGTATTTTTTTTCCTTTTATCAGGCATCTAAAACAGCTGAAGTGGTATGTGCTTCAGCTTAACACAATCTTAACTATGTAGAAAATATTTAGAAAGTACTGGACTCGGCTAAACAGACCTAAAGACAAATATTGCAAATCTGTCTGGGCTAATATTGTCTGTGTTAGCTTGAATACCTAAGTATGCTTAAACCAAGTTCCTTATGTAAACATGTGAAGAGGCAGGACCTCTACACTGGTATGTTTTCCATTATTTTTTAAAAAAACATACAAGCTCTTTTTTTCATCTATTAAGCTTAACTAAAATGATGTTCTAAGGTGTTTATTCCCTCTTACTTTTTATCTGAATTATTTTTTGAATAAAGGTAGTGAATATTGTGGAAGAATCTACTACCATGGGAAGACTAAGTACTTTTTTGTAACAGGCTTGGTGGTTTTATTGTTTGATTGTTGTTTTTTGTTCTCTTAACAGAATCTTTCCAGTTGTTTATGGTGGCTGTTCAACCAAGAGCCTGGAAGGCTATATGTGGAATTACAGTTCTTTTGTGCTGTGTTTAATTTTGGTCAGGTAGTTATCAATGTTAATTCTGAAAATTACTTTGATAGGCATTGCAACTCATGCTGTGACAAGCACTGTAAGATGAAGTCCTCACATAATGCTGAAGACAGCCATTCTTTACGTTGTTTAGCCTTTTTTTCTGAGCTTTTTCATTTCCTTTGATAGCTTTCTTATCATAATGAAGTTGTTTTACATGCGTGAATGCTTTCAAAGGTATAAATAGGAACACAGTGCCAAAATCCCATAGAGACTGAGGAGGATTTTAGCCTTATTTGTACCAGAAAGTTTCACCAGCTTCTGTAGAATTGCACTGAATACGTGCAAGATAGCTATATGGATACTCTACCTATAAGGCTTTAAGTAGTTCTCTCTTCAGTTTCATTAACTAATACCTGTCAATTGGATGTATAAATGTTCTAGCTGAACATAGTCTATTTCACATGCAAACTGACACAAGCTAGCTGTGTTACCTATGAAGGTGAAAGCAAGGCAGTATTAATACACTTACCAGAGTAATGTTTTGTAGATCAGTGGACAGGTGTGCCTCTGAGAAGTGGTACAGTGTCAAGTAATGAGATACTGTCTCTTATACAAAAGCAGTATAGAAAAATGAATTAACAGGACAGCATTCTAGCATGTAAATTGTAATCAGGTAAGTCATTTCTTTGCTAATGTCAAGGAAACTCAGATTTAAATAACTGGCTATGTAAGGATACTGATGTTCTGTTTATCAGGTGGCATGTCACAGCGTTAGGTTTACTGAACCGTTTCTTTGACAGAATGTTATATATTAATCTCTCTTTTTAAGGACTGAATGAAAAATCAAAGCAGAAAAAAAATGAATTTTAAATAGCATCTAGGGAAGAGAGATACCTTTCACTTGTGTTTTGGCAATGAGCTTTTAACGTTTTATTTTCTTTCACTTAGAAACCAAACATTTTTGCTTAATGTGTTTTTTTAATTATTATTTATTTATTTTATTTTTATTTTTCCTCTAGGGCTTCATTTCCTTTGGTATTTTTGGCTTAGATAAGCATTTAATCATTCTGCCATTCAAGCGAAGGTAAGTAGAAAATTTATATTTATGCTTATAAACTTAATTATTAACACTAATCATTTTTAAGGGGCTGTGAGTGTTTAGTGCCATTGCATTCAATTTCCTATTTGTTTTATTTCTCAAATTTCTTTTCATTCCCAATAGTGGAGAGTTAATTGCAGTTCACCATGCATTAGATTTTACTGCTGCCCTAATGACACTCGCACAGACAAAAATCTCAGTCTCCCTGTGGACAAAATCCTTGTCTAATGATGGTGAAGCATGTGATTCGGTCACTGAGGTCTTCAGAAATAATTTCAGCTGATAAATAACTTAGATGTGAGCACTGAACCAGATTCTGTCATCTCTGTTTTAAAGTCCTGTTAGCTCATACAGATTCTTTGTGTGAATGGAGATTTTCATTGGTACCTCACTGTAGAGGAGTACAAAGCAATGTTTATCTTACAGCTGTCTGGCTGCAGTGTGAATCTAGCAGCTAAAGCTGGCTCCCAACTACTCTGTCTGTCCTTCTACCTGAGCCCAGCATAAAACCTCCCAGTGTTCAAAAGGCATTTAAGTATGTGCTGGTGAAAGGCCTGGAACACAGGTCCTTCATTTGATGTGTTTTTTGGTTCCCTCCCCCCCGCAGACTTGAATTTCTCTTGGGAGGCAGAGAAGCAGCAGAGCATACAGATCCCACTCTACCCGAGGAAATCAGGATGACCTGTCAACAGTTTGTTCGTTATCACAGAGATCACTGTGTCAAAAGCATTGTCAAAGGCAGAAGGTAAGGTTTTCATCCTGCACATGTAACTGCTATGAAAGGGCCTATCTCACCTTTTGGAAATGAAATGCAGTGTAGTCATTCTTTGGGTGATGTCTGTCGTGGAATATTTACTGAAACGTTGAGGTGAGGATTAAGAATTTAGTAATATTTAGAAAAATATTTCTAGTCTAAAACAGAAACATTGAGGTACAAATTACCATGTTATCCCATCTAGGTTTTATAGTATCCAAAGTTTTGTAACATATCATAAAGACTTGGCCCCAGTTCTTTCATTTACTAGGAGCTTAGGAGACAAAATCTTTCTGAAGAAGTGCATATGACAATGCCTGTAATAGCATGTATGTCCATGAATTTTTGTCAAACTTCAGATCTTTCATTTGTTTTGTTTTGTGATTAAGAGGATGTTGATATTTATGTCAGAGAGTTTACTAATAGATACTGCAGGAGGCAAAACCATTGTAATAAAGGCCACTCACTATGTGAGATTATAACGTTTTTAAAACATTTAGAACTTATATCTTTCAATTGATACAGTTCGTTTGAGACCTGAACCTCAATTTGTAAGATTGCCAAAGCTTGCAGGCACAAGTTATGATACCTGAATTGAAGACTATGCACCCAGGTATTTGGAGGTAGATAAGAAGTGTAAACAGAAAAAGCAGGAAAAAGAAAAAGATTCTCTCTGCCTTTGTGTATTTACTGTATGAAATAGAAATAGGGAGATTTGTTTGAACAAGACACTTTCACTTTTCGTGGTAAGGAGTTTTCAAGTAGGACTAGTTTTGGGGGGGGGAAGTTCTTTAAATGGTCAGATAAACTCAGACCACATTCCAGAACTGTTCTTTGGCAGCACTGGCTATTTTGGATCATGATTTCATTCAGCCTCCCCATAAATCAGTAATGTTACGTAAGAAGTAAATTCAGGGAACCTCGCTAATTTAGGAAAAAATGAAATATGGCAGTTCAAAGACTTGTCAAACAAAAAAAAGTATCAGAAAATGTTTTAGAATAGGACAGGTTTTATGGCTGTGTTTCCTGTGCTTCTGCTGTTATTGCAGTTTCTTGGGCTTTAAGCTGCTCATTTGGTTGTTTTTAGTGCTTTGTTTGTTTGTTTAATTATATATCATCTGAGAATACATCAAAATCTGACATTCATTGCTTTGTTGTTACAATATTATGTTTGTGCAGAACTAGCTTCATGTCTTATTTCTCCTTGTGGTTTACAACAAAGTATTTATCATATTCATCTAACTTGATTCTGTCCTCTTCAATTTAAATACACTGCAACTGAGATCTTGAGATCATGGATTTTTTATTTTCATTTTTATTTCTCTGCTAAGATATTAACTCATACTCTGTTACTGCTGCTTTTATCTTAGCAAAAAAAAAAAATCTCATTTTTTAAAATCTTGTATATTTATTAATCATCTTCAAAAACCCTGTGCTTGGTTTCCATAGAGCAGACTTTAGATATGCAGAAACATTCATTGCTGCAGGTAAATTTCTGAATGGTATTTTTACTGCAGCTAGCTTGATGTTAATGGAATTGCTTCATAAATATGTAAAAGAAAGTTAGTTTAGTCCTCTTGTAGATGTTTCATTTATTCTTAGTACTGCCTGTTGTAATAAATATTTAACCAGATATGCAAGTTAAATGGTTTTTGTTTACAATATATGTAAGTAGTTAACGTCTGCTTAAAGCTGTAGAGAAATTATAAAATGGCATTAAAGTGCAGATTGAGGTCCTGCTGCTGCAGGCACTCAGCACTCAAACCATATTTTGTTGCAGAAATGGTCATGCTAATAATGAGTGCATGGGAAGTAAGTATCCAATAAATAGACTCGCACTGTGTGTGTTTGTAGGAAGGCTGCTGCTTGTGTTCACTGAAGTTTATTTGCACAGACCTAAAATACCAGTAGGTAAATTTTGCTTCTCATTGAATTGTCTGTAGGCAAAGGTAGTGAATATTGGCATGTCCCTAAAATGCAAAACTTGCAAATTCTCTGCTAACATGCTCTTAACTATCATGATGTCTTTCCTTGTTTCCTGCTATTTTTCCTTGCCTTTTCCTGTCGTGCAGTGGTGATACCAGATTTACAGAACATGTGGGTGAATCATTCCTTTGACATACAGGTGTGGTGCAAAGATCTCCACTGGCATCTTCTTTGGCTGTGACCTGGTGAACTGGCTCATCCAAGTCGGCCTTGCCTCTGACCGTGGTGAAGCTGTGATGTATGGAGACAGACTGATGAAAGGAGGCGTCATCCAGCACATTACGAATGAATTTGAATTTCGGGATGAATATTTGTATTACCGCTTTATTCCTAAGAGATCAACTACAGCTGAGAGCCAATGACCTGAGCGTGTAGACGGAGGACGGGCAGGTGGGGGTAAACGTGACCATCTCCTCTGCATTTGCCACCGCACCTGGAAGTGTCCCTTTCTTAGGGCTCCTAGGGAGTTGTGTCACGCTCTCTTGTGAAATTACGCAATGTGGTTCTACTTGTGTCTATTCTGAAGAAAACAGTAGCAAGTGATATTCTCAGTGAGCGTTCAAACCAGAATGCAGCTAGAACAAAACAAGGTAGTCTGGATTTAGAGCATTTTCTCAATTTTCAGCAAAACAAATAATACAATTATGTGCGTCACTGATGGTTTTATACCTGCACTGTAACAGCAGCTTTAGTGACTGGTGCCACAGTCGAGGGGGGAAAAAACACGTGAATGAGAGGAATATTTTATATTGCCATATGTTTTCGGTATTTCAGTGTGATTTAAGGTCAGGCTTCCCACTGACTTCACAAAAATAGGATTTTTTTCTGACATACCCCAGTTTTTACTGCTGTGCACTCTTGTCTAACACCAGATTTTTTCTGGCTGTTTTTTTTTTTTTTACCCTGGATGAAGCAGTTTGTTTCTCCCTTAAAGATAAAACCCTCCATTCATGATAAAAGAATTGTTGTGAAGATGATTATGATGTAAGAGGATTAAAGCTGAGGAAATAAAGTGGGAGGAAAAAAAGGTTTTGTACAAAGATACCATAAAAACTTATATATGAAAAGCAACAGTAACCATGACTTCCCATGCTAGGAAGCAATATAATGGATTTTATATATCTAAGCAATTGGTTCTGAAGTTTGGCCTTTTGGCAGTACTAACAGCTTTGTCAAGATTTGAGGTTAACCTTCTGAAATAAGCCTTCCCATTTTAATTCAGAAGTGCAAGCCTCAAAAAAAGACATTATGGAAGCCCTGGGTACCTGTGCAAGTTATGACCAAAAATTTTATCAAATTATAAAAACTTCCAAATGACATGCAATGACTTTTAAATCTATTCTAGAAATAATTGTAACAGAACATCAAAGCTGGGCTTTAGGAAAACTATAGACCTTAAAATGTTGTTATTGGGTATGTAACAAAGTTTCCTAGTGAGTCTCAGTATCCCTCTGTGACATTAAGAAGGTAGTTCAGTGTCATTCAGTGTCCTGTGCACTGAAAGCACAATCTGAGAATCCCTACATTCGGCAGCATACTTTTGAAAAGGTTAAAGACAAACCATCCTATCTGACTGCTAAAATTGTAAGAATGGCATTTGTTTGTCTTTGTAAAATATTACATAGCGCAGGGAAGGAACACAGGTATTTGGGGGGAAAAATGCTTACATGGAACAGTCAAGCATTTGAACAACTCTTCTCATCCTTTTTTTTAATTATTTTTTTAATACACAGATTTTATTACAACTACTTATGCGTCTACTTTGTATTAAGAATTAAAACTGATTTTAGCAACATAAACTGCTGTTCAGGAAACAGTCATTTTATGGTAGCTATAACTCCATGCAAGACTTATATTGGAAAAATAATTCTTTTTACCATCAGTCTTATTGCACATCTGCAGCCTGCACTGAAACATAACTGTGTATGTATACTATACGAGCTGACATTTTAATGTTTTCCAACAACAAAATAATTTACATTTGTATCAGGCTGCGGCCACAAAGAAAATGATAGCTTATTTCCATTACAATTACTGAAGACAGCTCCATCAGGTATTTTGGAATAATTAAATATACGTGTCTTAAGAGTAGAAGCTGTGAGTATGTCTGGCTTCTAAATACTGTAACTTATCAATAAATCTATTATTTGATTTCAGAGTTCTGAGTTTTGATACGGGAAGTGGGAGGGTTACGTGTGTGTGTCAAGTTTTACAAGAAATGTGTCTGACAAGTTTGTTAAAGTGGCTCTTGGATTTCAAATTTTGCTGTATCTTAAATCCGTTCTTTATGCTTTTTAATATGCAGGGGATTTGTTAATGGATGCCCACCAGTTTTCTTCTAAAAGTCTGCCTCCTACTTACACCAGCAAGGAGCTAATTCAGATCTTTAGGAATGTTTTACATTATACTCTCCTTAACAAATACTTATTTTGAAGATCCTTCAGTTTATTAAAGAGTTGCTCTTAGTTCAGTTTTATGCTCTAAAACAGTAATTGTTCCCTCACTCAGCTCTGTCATTTTCATCATTAAAGTCCTTGCCCTGGCCTCCCTTTTTATAATGGCTCTAAAGTTCCCTACATTTGATCACAACGTATCTGTCTTAAGTAAGGAACAGTTCAAAACATCTGCTTCGAGAGAGCTCCCTGTCAAAAATCCAGTGTAGAGAACATCTTTGATTATCAACTGACAAAAAAAATATGGTGAGATTAACTGTTACAATGCTGCTGCTATCATACCTGTTAGTCTTATGAGCATTTATGATAGTTAACAAATAGACTAAATTATCTATCAATCAAATATGGAACGAGCTAATCTATTCCTAAATCACTGGGTACTTTTGGAAATTAAGAAGAGACTGAATAATGTTAGAAAGTTACTTAACTCGTATCTGACAAGTATTTGCTTCCACCAAGGAGCACCAGGAAGCTTTAAAATAGTTGATAATCCAGTGTATGTCGATACTTTATTTACTGATGTGTGAATTTTTGGTGGTTAGAAGTAGCTTTGCTTTAAAGATGTGGCCAGTGGTGCAATACGTTCTTTTATTTTGAAGGCTGATTAGTTTGAGATAAATGTTGGTTAACCTGAAAGCTCTAATTCTGTGAAAACATTCACTGAACAAGGCAGTAAGTCCAGGGGGATCTCCAGTGAAAGACAGGATTTTTTTTCTAGCATTAATTTCAAAATATTTATGATAATGGACAGGGGTAGATATTAAACACTTAAAATTTTTTAGGTAGCAGGTTTTTTTTCTTAAATAATGATCCTTCATAAAACTAGATCAAAAAAAAAGAAATAACGTGCAAAGATTGCCCTCTAGAGGACATTCCAGTTGTTATTTTTTTAAAAAATGTATGGTTGCGGGAGGGAGGGTTATTTATTCCTTCTGGTCTCATCCTTGTTTTGAGTTTTGCACTGCATGTGTTCTAGGAGGATGAAATCCCAGGAAGAAAGGTACCAAAATGTACTGTGCTGTCAGCCATGGCTTGATCTATCTGAAAACACATTGTTTTTACTCCGTGTCCTATAGGTTGAATACGTGAAAGACAACACCAAAACCCGAGGAATAGCTGGACTATGTCTACCTATATTAGAGCTTGACCAATATGCTTAACCTGATACCCTGGTTAATTGACACCCTGTGATTACATGGCCAAAACGTTCATTTAAAGGCCTTCAGCGTACTACCTTCACTACTTCCATTCTTCTTTACTGTAGTCACAGCATCACATAAAATTGTCTGTCTCTCTCTGCTACACTGCCTGTAAACTTGACTTGTACCTTGGTTTCCAGCACAGTTTTACCTGGCATTTATTGCTTCTCTGAAGTTACCAAGGAGCTAGTGGGGAAGAGCTGAAGATACAAAACAGGACATCGATGCAAAGAATTGTCAGATACAGACATCCAAGGAAAACAGGTAAATACAGCAAACTTTTATTAAATATACCATCCAGTTCATGAACGTCCATTGTACTAGTGATTTTTCTAAGACATTTTGTTGACAACACAAGCTCAAGAGGTTCACAACTGACTTGCGCTTACTTTCATAGGTCTCGCTTGCTGCTGCCACTTGGTACATACACGATCCCTACAACTAGGAAGTTCAAGAACTTTTGCCAACCCATTAGTTTTTTGGTGTGGATCCAAATACTTTCACTGTTAGATCAAGTACAAATTTTATCAAACTCTTCATCTTACTTATTCAGCAGCATTCAGCAAACTTCATTTTAAGTGTATTTCTTTTATTTGCCTAATAGTTTTTTCCAGTGGGAATACAGAATGGCTTGCAAAACGAGAAAACTGTATGTGTAGCCCCATCTTTTGCATCTGAGATGACTCTAGAATCTTGACAAAATATAAAGCATTCATCGAAGTATGGTCTTTCTGTGGTCTGGGGGGGCTGTTGTGTCTTGTCACATATTACCACTGCAGCCTCAATGCTCCCCTTCGTGTTACATATTCTCACCTGAGAGTTTGTAGAAGTGTTGTTTTTTTTGATCCAGTGATGCTTTTTATCCTGCTTGATCACAGAGTCAAGTCAGAATCGTACGTTGTTGCTCTCTTTGCCCCTTGCCATGGATAATAATGTAGTGACAGCTTGATCACTACTTTTAAGCAGGACTGGCACGGAATTGCTCCTGGCAGGGCAAAAAGCTTATTTAAATCAACTCCTTAAGTCTACCAATTTTGGTAAAACAAGGTATGGTTAAAATGGCTTATATAAAGTGAAAAAATTTTGAAGAGTCCTTTTAAGTGCTCTGCTGAGTGCAAGTATATACTCGTGTACCCTGACTTCTTCCTTTTTAGTTGCCCGATTAAAAAAATAATAATAATCAAGAAGCATTTAAAAACTCCCTCACAGTGTTATGAAGTGTATTGAATTAATGTCCAATGATCATAATGATCATGTTGTGTGTAAATAAATAATTGTGATAACTTGCTAGACACTAACATTGTTGAATCCTGTATAATCAGATTTCACAACAAATTATGGTAAAACTGTAATTGATGTGGGTTTAATCTAAGACCTTAAGCTCTTAGCCTCCTTTCACATTAAAGGAGTAGAAAGTTCATATATGAAACATACCTTAGAAAGCACTTATCAAACAGCTGAATATCAATCTCATTTGACTTGCATATCTCATTGTTTTTAATTCAGTAAAAGCAGTATTTTTCTACATTTTAGAAAAGCCTCTAGCCTGGCCATTTTAATTCAGGCAGTAGGAAATTCTGCTGCAATGATTATCTTGGCTATAAAAGCTATGTGTGTGTAGCTACATTGGTGTTCTTCATCCACACATGGGGATGTTCTGCAACTTAGTCAAGCTATTTGAATTCTAATTGCATCTCAGGTTGTTGGCGAATCAACCTCTGCTGTCAGTTTTTTGCCACTTAGAGAGATACTGCCAGCTCCGAAGACCCTTTTCAGCCTTGCTTCCTACAACCAAAAGCTGTCTGGCCTGAACAGAGATCTGCAGCTTTAAAACTGTCCATACTAAGTAACGGGTATATTGAAAATAAGAGGTGATCTATATAGCCGCTCCATTAGAAGAGTTAACCTTAACAACGAATTATAATCCATTCAGTCAAACAGTAGCTTTAACTATATATTCTGAGTTCTTCTTCTACACACTGTGAAAAAAGGTTAACCACTTGGTTAGTGTCAAGACATCCGTTTTGCAGGATTGATTCCATTTCACTGATCTTACTTTTCTCCAGCATCTGTATCTTTTGCAGCATCTCTTTTCCTTTGTCCTGCAAAAAGAAATGTCTGTATTTCACCACAAGCTATACAAAATAGGTAGTGTTCACCCTAGCAAAATGCTCTTGTACTGTCCTTATTTAACTCTGTAATTGTTTCTAGGGTACAAATTTGTGTTTGTAGAAGTTAGCACCATGGCAGATTTTCTTAGATTGGTGCTTCTTTTCTAATACCTAGCACTCGTTCTGTCTCCCTGCCTCCTTTGATGGAATGCAAAAAAAAAAAAGGGGGGAAGGGGGGGGGAAGGGAGCTGCTCCAGGTGTTTTTGTTAGCAAGCCCACTTAAGTTTTATGTCTGTTTTTTTTAGAACATGTTAGCTGTGTAGACAGGAGACACTGCTGTTACAGGTAAGTACCTCCCTGTTTTACCTTTGTGCCCAGCTATCTTTGTGATCTCTCCTTTCCTGGTGTCTTCTACACACAAAAGTTCCTCCATGTGAACTGCTTAACCCTGTGTTGTTTTGGCTGCTTCGCAGTAACTCATGTATTTCAGATTCCTACACTGCTACCTCCATACTGCCATTTAGGTCAGCTAAATTAGGGTCTGCATAACTGTAACTGTTGTCACAGAGCTACATGTAACTTAGGTGCTTTAGATGTTTCCAAATTCTATGCAGTTTCAGTGTTTGGTACTATCTGGTGCTGTCAGTATCCTGAGCAGATGTGCTAGTGAATGTATTGTGAAGGTCATCGGTGAGATGCTAATCTGGGGAGAGGAAGAAACTAGCACTGGGGGAAGAAGAGAAAATAAGGGAAAAAAAAAACAGAAGTCAGAAGATTCTGTGTCAATACATAACTAGAAGAACTGGCTTTACAACAGGAGCTGAAGTTGGTGTGGGTGAGGACAAATCAATTATTCAAAGAAAAAGCTATTTCCATTGTTTATAGTGGTGGGGGGAAGAATGTCTCATTACCCTCAGAACTGACCTACGCACTCGGATAAGTTGGAATTTGGTGCAAAGATGTCATTATATTAAATCAACCTGGGGCACCTGCAGAAACTAAGCAAAATGCAAAGTTCTGGTTTTGCTCCTAAGCTTGTCAGACATTGTGTGGTGTACCTGAGGGGGTCTAGCCACACCAAGCAGTGGTAAAGGGCAGGATCTCCTTACTGCCCCATACTAGGGTCCTGAAGAGTTCTGAGTACTCTTATCGGGAGCCAATATATTTGCCTGTCGCTGCTCAACCACTTCCTTGTTATCTGGCTAGTTTGTGCATGTGTGGCCTGCTTCTTTCTTTGCAAGATAAGCAGTACAGATAGCTGAACACCCAGGCCTAGCCCCAGACAACTAAGTGCTAGTTTGAGAGTTTGAGTTTTCAGTGTTAGAAGCATATGCCTGCCAGATGCCAACCAAGATGACTGGCTTCTGGTGCACTGCAGTGTTCTTTACTATCCATCAAAGGGCATTAAGTGGTATCGCATTAACAAAATGTGAGCGAGGAGCTTATATAAACCACCTGCTTGCATTGAAATCTAATTTAATCAACATACCTTCATAGCTTCCATAGCTGCAGCAGCACTTTCATGTTTTTTATAGAGCTCATGTCTTCGATCTGGCTTACTCTGAAAACGTGGCTGCTTCTTAACTGGATCATCGTGACCAAATGTAGGGGAGGTGGTTTTTAATAACTGAGTAACATCGGGCACAAAAATGAAAGGCTTGAATACAGACCTAGAAAGAGAAAATAAAACAGAAAATAAAACGGAGATCCTTCACTCATACAGTTTTGTTAAAATTAAGTCAGTAGGTTGCTGTATGTTTTCCCATCCTTCTACTTCCTTCTCTCAAGCAAGAAGTCTTTAAAAAAAAAAAAAATCATAATGTGTTTTTAAGTCAGTGTCATAGTAGTGTTCCAATAAGTAAGTTGGTAGATGGCATTAAAATGTACATGAGTGTTACTTTCCCCCTACTTTTTGATTTCTTTCAAAAACAAATCAAGGAATTTAGTTAGATAAACTGCAATACTTTTCATTTAGATACTTGCAGCTCTTTATCATAATGACTTGTTACTACATCACCTTGCAGGGTCTGGAGTTCCTGTAAAGAAGTGAATACAAGGCAGATTAGGCTCCTGAGGCAGGACAGACACCATGCTTCCAGTTGTCATAAAACCACCTTCCATATTAATGCCACTCTCTTTGTCACGAAGAATTTCCATCATTGTTTCAGAAGTGATAGAGCCTATTTCAGATACAAAACAATCATTTACACAAAGCTCTGTTAATAATGTCAACTGAATGGCATATTTTCTACAACTGTCTGCTCTTACCTTCAGTAGGCAATGCCAACTTTAATTTGTATTGGCAAATAAAAAAAAATCCCAACAGTATACTTTTATATATAATACACTTTAAAATACTGTCATTTTCCCCCAAGAATTTCAAAGGGTAGGTGATAATGAGCTATAACATTTATGATCAGGGAGAGAAGGGTGATGTTTCCCAGAAGGGTAAGATACATATGGCTAGCAAATGGTCATTCACACAGTAACTTTTCAGATGAATATTAGTGGCTTGCAGTAAGGTCTGAACTTTCTGAGCATTATGTGAGTTGAGAAGACAAATAATCATATTAGTTATTGGTATTTGTACATAGTTGATACCACTGGGCTGCTTTGAAAATATAAAAAATAACTGTGCGTGGATTTTGTATGTTCTTTTGAAAATGAAACACCAAGACTGTCTTTTTGGTTTGGTTTTAACATCTGACCTTCTGAAGCCCGTAGCCTACAGGCTGACAGTTGAAATGATGCACTGGAGTAACTTAAACCCAGAGTCAACAAACTAAAATAGTACATCCCTCTGCAAAGAAGACTTAATGAATTACCTCTGTGAGGTATAGTGTCTTTATGACAGTAACTCTTTCTTCTCAGTGAGGTGAAACAGAACCCGTTCCACCTTGCATCTGGCCTTCACATGCTGTTGCTGTTTATGTGTGCTGTACACCAGAGCTTAAACACCGGTGTAGCATCACTAGGCAATCCAATATTCTAACAGGCAGTACTTGCAATAGTTTTCTTTTCAGATTTGGTGCACCAGCTGAACATGTGTAGAGCGGAAAGAGACTAGTTAATTCACTATTTTTTCCTTCTGCTTGAAGTTATCATCTACATTTAATTTTTTTGTTGTTGCCTCAGGGAAGTTCTAGCTGCATATTGTTGGTTTTTTTTAATTGCCTAGCTGTTTGTTCTTACAATGTACTACTGCTAAGTCAGATGTTCCTTTTTTTTTTCTTTAATACACAATCTGTATTGCCTGTAGACAGGCATAATAGGAAATGTTCCATTTCAGCAAGGAAACACACGTAACCATTCCCACAGTTGCCTGGGCCAGTCAGAAATAAAAAACAAAACAAAACAAACAAACAAACAAAAAGCATGCTAGATAAATTGAAGAAATGAAGCAGCAGCAGTCAGTTTGTGAGCTGCAAGTTGGAAAATTGTCCAGCAGAAAAGATGGTATGACGTATTTTCCACTAGATTTTTTTTACATTACTTTATATTCCTGAAATACATTCCTTACATTTTGAAATGTAAATAATGTTTATCTAAAAATCGTGTTCATGTGGTAGACAGCCTGGAAAGAAACTTTAATGGCACTAAGTGAAAAAGCTGGGAAGGACAGATTAAGAAACCAGCGATTTTACTGCTGCTTTAAACTAAATAGCTTTTAGTTAAGACACCTATTTTAAAATAAATCTCAACAAAACCAAAACCATATGAGGTTGATAACCTGAACACCTAGTGTAATTGTTAAAATGGTTCAGGTAAATGCCTGAAAATGGGGATTTAGACTGAAAACCCTGATCGAATCTCAGCATTATCATCATATAGGTAAATACAGGTATTATGAAAATGCTTTCAGTATTCAGAACCTGCAATTCCCAAAATGAATGCAGGATTTACATGATCACTAGAGCAGGACAGTAGAAGGTAATTCATTCTGACACATGAACTAAATGCTAAACTTGGCCTGGCAGAGCTCAGCCAAATTAAAAAAACACAGGGGTGCAATGTTATTTTGGTTCAGATTAATTATTTCTAATGAGCAAGTGAATACAGATGCATCAAAAAGCTTCCAGATGGATGCAGTTGGAAGTAATAGCTTCTCTCTACAGAGGTCTGAAAAATAAGTTAGCAGTTAGGAGAACCTGCTTACAGTACAGAAAATTCTTTTATTCTGCTCTCAGTGTTTCATTAGAGCGCCTAAGGTTGCTGTAGCAGTTATAGTGAAACCACAAAGATTTAAAAAAAAAAAAAAAAAACTAAAAATTAAATGCAAGATAGGTGTGTGAACACTGTGCCGACGTCTTAGGACTGTGTGAATAGGACCAGATTAAAGTTGTTCATAGGGCTGTTTGTGGCTGCCAACCAACGGAAGTCTCTTTCAGCATCCACTCTTAATTGCAGGTACAGTTAATGATACATAGCCTGTCAAAATGTTTCAGAGCAGGGCTTACCGACTACTTAGCAGTATGGTCATCATGTGACCTCTTAGCATTGTCACTGTAGCTGTATGTGTTTGATAACAGACCCTTGGCTTAATTTTTCCTCATCACCAAATTGGCAAAAACAGATAGAAGACTCCAAAGTTCAGAGTTTCTCCTTTAAGGAAAAAGTTGCTCTAAGAAGTTCTGGTTCACCAAATCGTCCATATCAGATGTTTCAATCATTTATGATTCAAATTAATGTAGCTCACTAAACACTTTGCATCTGTTAAAAAAATCAGAAATGATACCTTTGTGTTTGTTCAGAAGTTTGTAGCCTTCACAATAGCGGCCCCTGGATGTAGTCATTCTGGCAGTATTTACATAAGAGTATGTGGCAGCAAAATCAAATTCCTTTTCTCCATCCCACCAGCCCTTGCTTTTGGCATATTCCTTCAGCTCCGGATGTTGTCTGTCAATCTTGGTTGTGATAGAGAGCTGGTTAGAAATATTCCGTACACCTCCTGCTTGGAAGGTGAAGAAAGAATTATTTTAATACACCAAATGCTTTTTCCAGTCACTTTGTTTACATTTAGCTTAGCAGCTTACTGAAGCAAATGATGCGCTGAAGAGTTTCCTACAAGATCTGTGCAATAATGTGATTTATTTTTTGCTGCTACCTCAGTCCTGAGTCATTTACTTCTACCGCCATCATCGTATTGCAGGTTCTGTCCTGATTATCCCTATATTTACATTCTTCCTCTTACACCTCCGAAGACGTAGCTGATCCTTTTAAGTCCACTGGAAGAATCGACCAGCTCAGGACCCAACATACGGAACGTGTCAGTATCACCCTGTCACCAAATGAAGTTGTAATTGATCACCATCATCTTTAAGACCATACATCTCATCCTGACCTTGCTGCCCTCTTGTTTTTCAAGTGCAGAAGTGGTCATGTCTGGCTCTGAAAAGGCCTCCTGTGTGGCTCAGCACCTCTGTCACCCTGCGACTCTAGGATGCAACTTCTGTTGCTTACAGGCACGTGTATATATCTGGAGGCTAGTTTCATGCCTTAATGAAATGGTAAATGGAAGTGGAGATTTGCCAATAGTCACTGCATTCAAAATACTTGAAACAAAGAGCGTCATCCATACCTTCTACTTTTTCTGCTGCCCAGTGTTTTCCTGATGTCTCCAGCACCCAGGCTTCCTTTCTGTCAGCTATCAGAAAACTGTTATGGTATGTAAAAGCCATGTGGCTCTCCATACAGTTTCCTCCCTGTCCGTATTTTTCTAGCAAATCAACTATGACAGTAAGAGCCTTTTCAGCCGTGTCTGCTCTCTCAAGTCCAAGCCTAAAACAAAAGGAAGATGTTATCTTTGGAAGCGTAAGCTTTAAATATTATTTATTCGGCATGAATATACAAATTGAATGGGAAGGCTGTTTTTATGTGCACCTTAGTGCTCTGATGAGAGGGCAAGGCGCAGGTCACCTAAAGTGCTTGTTCAGAATAGGTCTTCTGCGCCCTTGATGTGGGGACAACCAACCAAAAGGAAATACAGAAAGGCAGGCAGAGGGCTCTTAGGAAGCGCCTCTGAGGCTTCAGTGGGTATTGGTCTGGGGGGAAGCAGTACAAAGACTGCCTGCTGCAGGTTAACGAGTTACACTGGCCCCCAGTAAGGCAGGCGGAAATCGTTGTTTACACAGAGATGCATGGCTAAGAGTGAAACTTAGCAATACACGTGTGAAAGATAGGGGAAACAGGAACTGAGAATGGACCCTAGGACAGAGCCTGTACTTTTAAACAGCCCAAACGCTAATTCCTGAAGTTCAGCTGTGCTTTTAAGAGTCTTGTCTCATGCTAGCATATGCTTTGTAGAGAAAAAAGAAGTTTGATAGCTTCCTTGACAGATTCTGTTCTGGTGTGTGACGCCTCCCAGCTCCTGGCAGAGCTACCTGCTGCGCCAAGGAATACTTATTTTAATACTTATTTTTTAAGAGACGGAGGTGTGTCCTGAAAGAGAAGGCACGTTATTTCCGTATAGAACTAATCAGGAATGCGTTAAGTTAAGTTCCAGACTGGGTACCGTTTACCAGCACGGCGTGTGCGGACCTTACGAGATCCATGCCTAGGAGAGCTTCCTCATCGCAGACCTCCTCTCTGCCCCACACGGCCTCGTTGCCGATGCACACCCCGTGTTCGTTAGCGCCCATTTCTGCTCCCCAGAGCCAGGAGGGACGGCTCAGGACGACGGCGTAGGTGTGCGGAACCTGCTCGATTTCGATGTAGGTGCACTGCAACAAGGCGGAGCGCGGGGCGAGTCACGGCTGGCGGCGGCGCTGGCAGCGGGTGTCCCCCGCGCCGCGACCGCGGGCCAACCGCCCGGGCCACGGCCGCCACCTGCCGAGAGGCCGATCCGCAGAGGGGCTCACCTGCAGCGCGGCGCCGGGCGGGTGCCGGGCGGCGGGGCAGTGCAGCACCTCCTGCACCTCGTCCCGGGGCCGGTCCGAGTTCTTGCCGAACACCACCCGGCCCCCGGCCGCGGCGGGCGGCAGCGCCACGAACGTGTCGCAGGAGCGGGGCGGCGGCCGGGCGGCCATGGCGGTGCCTCTGCGGCCGGGGCGGGGCGCGGCGGGGGGGGAGGAGGAGGAGGAGGAGGAGGAGGAAGAGGAAGGCCCGCCCGCCCCGGAAGGCCCGCAGCCGGCCCGGTGCGCGGACAGCCGGCGGCTCCCCGCTCGCAGCCGCAGCCATGGGGAAGTCGTTCGCCAACTTCATGTGCAAGAAGGATTTCCACCCCGCCTCCAAGTCCAACATCAAAAAGGTGAGCGGTGCCCGGGGACCCGTCCGTGCCCGGAGCGCTTTGCTCCGTGGCGGCGGTGCGCCGGCATGTCCGGAGCTGTGTGGGGCCGTGCGGGGCCTGCTGAGGGGTTCGGGGGGCGGGAGGCAGCCGGGGTCGGGGCTGCCCCCGCGGCACGGAGGAACAGAGGGGGGTCGGGCAGCTCCGCTCAAGCTCACGTCCACGGGGGGTCACCAGCGTGGGAGGTCCGTGCCGGTTTACCTCAGGCGTTAACTTGAAATTCAGGAACGGTTCGCGTTTGTTTTGATGTTCTCGTTCTGTAATAAACGTCTCCTTTGGTATTAGCCAATCTGTCACGGCAACGCCATCCTCAGCGTTATCCTGTCAAGCTGTTAATTTCGATTTGGGAAAGAAAGCGTTAATAAACGGGGAGGAAGAGGCAGGAAAAAAAAAGTTTAAAAATAGTTGAAGCGTGAGAGTTCCTCGCAGGCTTGTGTAACCCTTTTCCTGGCTCCACCTTCTGAACATGTCACCCCAGATACACAGACACCGACCTAGATACCTGGTACGCTGAGCAGGGACCCCCCACCTGGCACGGTGTGCCCAGGTGTTCCCAGGGTTTCTCCTCTCACCTGACCGGGCTGCAGAGATTTCATCCCCAGAGATTTCATTTTTTCCACGTGTTTTATTTTTGTTCTCAAATGTTGTTGAAGTTTCAGCTTATTTTTTATTTGAAGTTAATTTTCAGTGGACCGAACAAGCTGTGTAGTTGTACGTGGATCTGTTTTACGGTAGGTTCTTGTTTGTTTAAAGCAGAAACTCACTTGTTTTTACCAGGTATGGATGGCGGAACAGAAAATATCATACGATAAAAAGAAACAAGAAGAATTAATGCAACAGTATCTTAAAGAACAGGAATCCTATGATAATAGGTGAGAATTGGCATACCACCACACTTCTCCCTTCCACCTCCTCTTTCCTTGGCAGCGAAGGTCATCTGAGTGAGTTATGTCGCGTGCTGTCTGCCACTGACCGTGGTAGTAGGTGAGGTTGGTGACTTGTGCATTATTGTCTGTTTAAGCAGAAGTCACAAGAACTTCTTTCAAATGGTTTATGTGGATCCTCAGTTTAATTTCAAAATAAGCTACACTGAACAGAACAGCATACCTGTACGTACCTGTAAGCCTTGTACAGCAGCGTATTCTGATAACACGGGAATCTGTCTTCCATAATTCTGTGAACACGAAATTGTGTTTCAGTTGTGTTTGAAACGTGTGATCTTTGGTAAGCTGTGGAGCATACAGAAGTATTGACTGGTCTCTCAGTTGTTTTGATATTCAACATTTGGTACTCAGATTAACAAATTAAAAAAATCCAGTTGTTATCATAATTTCATGCTGCAAACTTCTTTCTTTTTTTCCTTTTTTTTTTTTCCCTATTGGGGAAATTGCTACCAATGTGAATGGTTTGTGTGTAACACTCCAAACTCTGTCTTTTTCATTTAGATTGCTTATGGGTGATGAGCGTGTGAAGAATGGTCTTAACTTCATGTACGAGGCCCCACCTGGAGCAAAGAAAGGTACTCAGGTTTCCTGATTGTGAGCAAACAGGTTTGCAAAGCTAAAACCATTCCAAAGAGTCTTATATTTTAAAGCACAGCGTCTTATATTTTAAAATAACATATCGTAGTGAGGTAATGCTAGAAGGTATAGTTCGTCCTTCCTGTGGGAACATGCAGAAATGCATAGTACTTAATAATTTTAATCTCATAATAGTTTGATTTCTCCTAAACTGAGAAATTGTTTTTAAGCAACAGTTCAATGTGAAGGGAAGAAAAAGAAAAAATAACTCTCTCGGCAAATGCAGAAATTCTGTCCATGACCAAAGGTGTTTCTCTAGCCAATTACAGTCATTGTATGAGGAGCACTAACTAGACCTTACCAACACAGTCACTCAGACTACACAAACCTGTGCGTTGGCCTACTCTCCTTCTTAGAAACAGCAAGGTCACTTTTGCTTAAAAGTTCTGCTCAAAATTCAGCCTGCTCCATGTCAGGCACGGGAGATATCAAGGAGTTAATTAGCTGAAGTGTTATAAAAAAATAAATAAATACTGAATGATCCAACTCTGGTGGGTCTGTGACTATGTTTAGTAGGTTCTTAAGTAGGAGTTACTGAATACCGTCCCCACCAAGCTGAATTTTTATTTTCAAATTATATATATATTTATATCTGCATTAATATAGGCAAAATATTTTATATTTGCCTGAAATATGACCTTTTAAATCTCTTAAAAGTTTCAAATATGACATTATGACATTTACAAATATGTTTTAAGTTTTTTTATTTACAAATAAGTTTTTCATGCTTCCATACCAAAGCAATATAATTCTAAGAGAAGATTTGATTTCAAAGGATTTGTAACTGCACATACTAGAAGCTGATTATTTATTAGCGTTCTCTATTTACTTTATGTTACTTTCTGAGTATTTGTGCTATTGTATTAGTATAGACCATAAAATACTTTGTTTCCAGATGAGGTGACCGCTGCACTTTACATGTATAATTAACATATTATCTCTTTTCTTTTCATGATCTCTGAAAATTTGAAGAGGAAGCTAAAGAGGTATTTCATTACATCATTTCTTTTGTTTTCTACCTATTTCCTTGAAATTTATTTTTAAACATATCAACTTTGCCGTGTTTTCTGTTTTATAGCAAGAAGGAGAGACTGAATATAAATTTGAATGGCAAAAAGTCGCCCCTCGAGAAAAGTAAGATATCTGGATTTTATCCAAAGAAATATATATTTTTTTTTCTTACTTACCTTCCTTAACTTGTTCTTACCTTTTTTTTAAGCAGGTGGTATGTGTCATCCTTTCCTCACAGTTAATTAGTAAAACCTCTAAACCTGGAACTATTTCCATGATCAACTTAGATTTTGTTTGAGTTTTATGTCCATATTTGAAAATACATTAAAGCCAACATTTACCAGAAGTATATCTCTGAAATGGGTACACTTAATAGAAGGTCTCAAAGTAGTTTTGTATGTGATGGTTTAAAAATTGTGAATTTAACACTTATTTGCTTTTTGTGTTTGTGTAACAGATATGCCAAGGATGATATGAATATCAGAGATCAGCCATTTGGTATCCAGGCAAGTTACATAAATTTCAGTCTGTGGATGTCTTGGGTATATTTCAAATATTATCTAACTGCAGAACATTCACATGGACTCTCTTAATTTTATCATCTGCCTATCAGTGAGTTTAAAAGCTTTTTTTTTATGCCTAATACCGTGTACATTTCTGTAAGTGTTTGGTTGTATTGTTAGGTAAATTATGGTTTGTTTGTTTGTTTTCCTTATAGGTGCGGAATGTGAGATGCATTAAATGCCACAAGTGGGGTCATGTAAACACTGATCGAGAATGTCCTTTATTTGGCCTTTCTGGAATTAATGCAAGTTCAGTCTCCAGCGATGGTTCAGGTAGGCAGTGAATGCCTTTCAAAGGGTCTGGTTAGAAATTTTAGGGAAAATCATCAGGTTTAATTCGGAAGGTTTATGTTTATCTTATTACAAAGGGTTGATAAAATGGGGAAGATGCTTCTTTATTTCAACTGTGCTGTCCCCAGTTTCAAATTACTTCAAAAGCTAGGGATCTAATTGTTTAACTAATAACACACTTTTAAAAGATCTGTAAAGACTATTGCCTTTAATTTTCTCTGTGGCAAAAATTCAGAAGCTGCCATGAAATTGTTTATATAAGAATGACAATATCTGTCACAAAAAAAATATATATATATTGTCAAAGACTGTCCCAGTTCAGAAATTCAGATTTGGACAAACTGCTTGGAAATCTGTAATGTAGCAGTATGTCTTTGTTAATCATCCAGGGGAAGAGGAGAGTTTGTTTTTTAATATATGTAGGTACTCTTGTATAAATGGACAAGTAATTGAAAACCATCTTTACAAATGCCTGGTTTCCTCTCAGCTGGCTTACTGTTGCTTCAGGAACTACTTTTTTTTTTTTTTTATGAATTTTTCTGTTAGTATGAGATGAGATTTAAAGAAGTGGATATAAGCATTCAGCGTGAATGTTGTTTGCCTACGGTACTTTGTTTTCTGTAAGCTGAATCAAGTTTGTAACACTTGATATTCTTAAAATTGTGGTTTAAGAAACACCTGGTAACATGGGTGAGTCTTCAGACTTGTTTTGCATTTTAAGATCATGTGCCATGTGTTTTCAGTTTTGCAGGGATACCATTACAGTTGCACACCTGATAACATCTCTTTTTCTTCTGTATTTCCTCAGGTTATCTATTTTATATGGTACCTCTTAGTTTTATTACATGTTTAGCCTACCAACAATCTTGCCTTTCAGAATTAGACCACCTAGATATGTCTTTTCTCTGAGATGAGGAGTAGAAGACTTAAGTTAAAGGAAATAGTGCCTCTTACACTCCTCTGCTTTTAGGCATTGTCTGATGATTATACCATTGTATTAGCAATCCTGTAGTTGACATTCACAGCCTTTATATTCAATAGGTTATAACATTAAATCATTTTCTTACCTCATTCTTATCTTAGAAGAAGCTGTGCTTGGAGCGTTCAGTGGTGGTGGAATTACATGGTGCAGCTGTAGGTGTCAGATATGCTTTTGTGCTGCAGAACTCTTTTTTTCCAGTTCAAATTATGTGGGTAATGTTTAGGAGTGCTTGGGTGGGAAATTGGAAAACATTTGTGCATGCTTGCACAAACTTGGGAATGGACACGTTGTTCGTAACAGTGTAAAATGGACACTTTGCAGGGTCAGTGTAAGACTAACGACTTGCTTCAAACCTAACGGAACTAATTACCTAGATGCAGGCAAAGTTTGACTGCATGGGTGTTTCCTGCTGAGAGAGATTGTCTCCAGGTAGCTTCCAAACAGCCATTTGTAAGCCTAAGAGAAGTTGCACATTATGAATTTTGTATGGAGAGCTGTAGAACTATTTATATGTTCTCAGACTGTGCAAATGACCTAACATTTTTGACTCTGGAACTTAGAAGACAGCGTGCTATGCTGAGCACAGACTTTTTAACAGGCTGAGAGGAAGGATTTCAGCAAGTAGGGGTGGGTGACAGATCAGGGTTTGTGTATGTAATTTGTTAGACACTGTTCTTGGATTTAAACAATCAGCTGTGGTGATAATACTACTTTCTCTTCCTTTCTCTCTTTCAGGAAAACTATATGTAAAAACACTGGTAGTAAAGTTAGAAATCATAAACTTTTGATTTAATAGATAAAAGGCTTATAGGAAGTAGAAATATCATTAATTAAATCAGCCGCAAAAAGGTGGTTGTCTGCTTTTTCAAACCTCAGGCATACAAACCTTTTCTCAGCTTTTCTAATTCTTAATCTGATTTAAAAACAAGCTAAATTATGCCCCTTTAGGGACTTCTGGAGTTTCCATGGGTGTAAACAAAGCACACAGTGAAGTGAGAACACAAGGTATTGAATTCACTGATTCTCTTAAGACACGTAACTTATGCACAGGGTAGTTTAAGCTTATGTCTCATATAAATAGTATCTTCTGAACTAAACCCTGAAACCAGTCCTGTGTTGTCTGGGATGGGAGTAATTGTCTTTGCTGTGCTGTGGATCTGCAGTCAGCTCTGTATAGTCAGCCTAAACCGAGGGTAAGTCTGTCAAGACAGTTTCTTTATTTCTTAACAAGACACTGCACTACTAAAAAAACAATTTCTGACATGTGCCGATCAATGTCCCCCTCCCCTGATAATCTTGGCTTTGACTATTTCTCTTTATTGCTCTTTGTATCCTTTCATTACATCTACCCATTTTTTTTATTAGCCCTAATGCCGAATCAGTCTGCACCTCTAAGAACTTCCTTCTGTTCTGTTAAACCCACCTCTTCAAGCTCTGCTTTTTCCTGCTTCTCTCTGTTAGTAATCACATCCACTCCTACTCCTAAGCTGCTCTTATGTCTCTAGACTAAATTTCGAATTTTTTCCTAATTATTTTACAATACTTTGAAAATATCTGTTGCCACCCCATTCTTATTTTGATTGGCTAGACCTGCAGAAAATAGTGCTTTGTAAGGGACAGGTTTGTGTGTGATACTTTCTTCTTATGAAACATCTGTTTTTTTTTAAGAACTGAAAACTAAGTTTAAAAATACAAAAGCACTTGAACTGCTTTTGTTTTTGTTTTTACCCCCCTTCCATTTGTCACAAATAAATATATCCACATGCTTTAAAAATAGAAACTGTGTAAATAATCCAGAGTTTTCATTTACTATGATTCTCAGCACCAAAAAAAAAAATCCCCCTTGGCTTGCATGGTTCACACTCTAAAGAATAATTTCCAGAAGCTGTGCGTTCATCTCTAGAATGAAGAAGAAAACGTGTGCCTCTGTTTGAAGAGAGCAAGGAAGGAGTAGGGATTTCAAGGATAGGGAGTGACTACTTACAGTATACAGCAAATCTGGAATGTGTATTTAATTTTACTTTTTTTTTAGCAGCTAGATGAGTAAGAATATTTTTGCAACTGCCTCCCTACAAAGAGTTGAAAAATGTTGGACTAAGTTATTAAAGCAAGTAATATTTTTAAAGGTTAGGAATTAATTCCCTATGTAGTAACTCCATCTTTGAAAGGCAGTTCCTACCTTGTTTGCTAGGAAATTGGAATATAAATATTGTCTGATAAATGAAGGATGCAACTGTCTGAGAAATACAGACAGGATAAAGAAGAAAAACTCAGCATAACCGTGAATATACCAGGGCTATAATTAATTTATGAAATTAATCTTATTAGAAGGATCCAGTTTAGGCTTTAAGTCACCGAAATGTTGGTTTTGGTTGTTTTTTTAAAAGCATATCTTTGGAATTTTTAGACAGGGTCCTTGAAAAGAGCTCTGTTGCTCTGAAGTGATTTACTTAGTAGCGCTTATTCTGATTTGTAGTCTTGTCATCCAAAAAGATGATCTAACATAATTTTTTTTCATTGAACTGAATATTTTTTTTTAGGCAATGCTCGGTAGTCACACTACCTAACTTTTAGGTTAGGTTTCTTAAAACTTTGAAAATCCTTCTCCCTTGTTAGAACGTAGCATGCATCAGCACAGCACTGGAAGGTGCTAGTCCACGTACCGCACGTCATCCTGGCTGGTAGCAAAGTCCAAAGCAGTCGGTGCTTGAGATCCCTTGACCTGTGGTAGTACAGCTGATACTAGATGGCCATTGACATTGCTGATTTCTTGAGAAGTATCTTCTAAGAAATGGTGTGGGTTACCTGTGGAAGGCTTCTAACAGCCCCGTTCTGAACCTTGCTGTGCTGCTTGAGAGAAGCACACCTAATGCAGAGGAAGGTAGATGGCTTTGTCTTGTTTGTTGCCGTCTTCCCGCATTTACCCAAATGAGAGTAGTTTTATACTAATTAGCTTCATGTCTGCATTGCGTCATGCGATAACTTTGAAGTCTTTAAAAATCTCCTGTGTAGAATGGTCACTGCTCCCAGGAACATTACTGAACGGTTAATTAATCTGGAAAGGAAACAGTGGTAGGCCACAGTATTGCTAACAAATCTTGATGCATTTACAAAGGATTGGCACTCACCTAATAGGAGGGAAACTTTCATCTTTTTCCTTGGTTAAAAGCAAAAGCTCTTCCCAGAAAATGATGCGAAAATTGCTTTATTAGGAAAACTAAATTACTGAGTTAAAAACTGCAAAAGCAGCAGCCATTCCCCATCCTTCTTTTTCTTCCCCCCAAAACCAGACCTTCAAAGATCTTCTTTGAACGGCATCTTCAATTTAATAAAAGCACAGGGGGTAATTTGTATCTTAAATGCCCAAGTCAGTAAGTTTCAGTAGGACTTAGACTCGTTATTTGAATGAAAGTTAAGTAATGCAGACGCTGTTTTACCAAATGAGTAGTTCGTGTTAAAGGGAAAGAAATGGCATGTGAGCAGAACAGTGAATTAGAGCTTTGTATGGTGAGCTGCCAAAAAGCACAGTTACTGCCTTTCAGCATCCTTGCCTTTCTTGTTTGTTGACAGAAGTTTTCCAGACTAGTCTGCCATTAGAAGGTGCTTCAAAAAAATTTCTACTTTGTTCTTCTACTACAGATACAAGAACTGTACACTTGACTTCTAATAGCCAGTATTGTTTCCTCTGACATCTCTACAGGCAAAGAAGATACCGAAGAGCAGTTAACACAAGTGCAGTATGTGTTTTGTTCTACTGTTCTCCTCCTTCAGGAAGAGAGAAAAGTAATATACCTTATCTGGGCTAAGGCTATTTTTTCAGCCTCAGGGGAAATGGTTGAGTTACATATGAATGAAAATGGTTAGGCATTAAATCTTTGTCAGATTTACTTGCATTATCTAAAGTTCTCACTCCTTTTCCATATGAGGAAAGAGTTACTCATCTCCTATTTACAATTTTCCAAGCATCATAAATGATCACCATTTTTTCTTTCCCATAAATGCTACAAACTGCAACTCCCTTGTTTCAGCAGAAAGATATTTGTCATCAAATTTCTCTTTATGTGACGACTGCATTGCGATCTTCTTCTTGGCACATAATCCACAACAGCAATTGCCAATCAGTTTTAGCGTTGAGTAACTTGCATGCAAAGGGCAAGTTGACTTTGGTTTGCTCAGGTGGCACTGCTGCAGGCTAATGCATGCTTGGCACAGAACTCTGTTCTACGAGGAAAAAAGACCACTGCCTTTTGGGATCTGAAATGCACTAGTGCTCCAGCAAACAGAAAAATAATTACGATCAGTGCCTTAACTTGGTGGCTTGGTTATTTTGCTTCTGGGACTGCTTTACTAATCTAGCTGGTAATTCATATTGGAAAAAAAATAATAATCTTACCATTAAAAAAGCGCCTTTTGAATAATATCTCACCGGTGAATAGAGATTATTTTTGCAATAAGGCAATTTCAGTGGATGTGGTTATCATGGGATAATCACACCCCTGGGGTACAGCCTTGTCTGTAATCTCCCAGGAGTGTAATTATGTCATGATAACTGCACCCCCTGGTGTTGCATTATTTCCATTATGAAATTCTTAGTTTTAGATATAAAGTAACTTACTTTGATCACTGGAAACTGCAAAGTAGTGTTAGAATGCTCCAGCTGTGAGGCTTACAGAGACCAACTTATAAGATTTACTTCTCCTTTACAAAGTTAAATTAGGCAATCAAAATGCTGCTTTGGGCTAAACTGATTTACAATTTTTTTTTACTGGTAGAATCCTAACTTACAGAGTTCAGACAAGATGAAAATACCTGTTGTGGTTCTGACTTTGTGCAACTGCATGTATATGCGTGTGTAAAATATGTAATGTATACCAGGAGAAAAACATGTCAGTAGTGTCTAAAAGTTTACCTGTACATTTTTTTAAATCATTAATCAGCAACATCTGTTGTTTTTTTTTGTGTGCTTTTCAATACTTTTTGTTTGTGAGGCCTAAAATACCTTTGACTTTATTAGATCAGGGACTCAGTTTTTATGTGCAAAAAGTTTTTGAAGTAATTTTGTTAATGCACTTCAACATTGCCTGTAACTGCCTTGGTTGGGTGAACAAAATACTCCATTTTTTTCTTCTGAAGGCAATCTATCTTCTGCCATTTTGAAGGGGCGGAGGGAAGAAATTACTAAAAAGTTAGGAAAGCTTAAACACTTACAACTTAAATTACATCTGTTCTGAACAACAACAACACAAACCTGCTAGGAAGCAAGTTACTACTCTCTTATGAAAAAAGGCATTACTATATCATGAAAGAAGGCCACTGTCTCAGATGGCAAGGTAATTTAGGTAATTTTGTGAATGCTATAGTTAGAAGTGGGATACTGACATTAAATATACATATATTTATATATATATGGTTGTTGGCCTATGAAACCTAAACCTGGAAAGTTCTGAGCATCTTTTTCTACTGTGAAATCCTTCAAATGTTTTACGGTCAATTGGCTCCATACATAAATCCCGCCAGTGAAATTACAGTGAAAGCAAGTACTGTAAAATGACTTAGATATTAAGGATAATTCAGGTAAATAATGTGAAAATGGGGTTGGATATCTAGTGTCTGATGCTCTGCTGAGATTAAAAATAATAAAAAAAAAACACAATGCCAAGAAATGGCATTTTTTGAGCATCCCTGAACTGACTGTGGTTGTGTCTGTTGCTTGATGATCTTCAGTTTTTTGGGGTGTAAAATTCCTTTCCATGGTAATTGTTGAACTTATCAACCATACTGAGCCAGGAGAAATGAGATCTATGCCTCTGTTACAATGTCTGTAATCTCACTGCATTTTTTCAGTGACAAGTATGGTACCATTTTGTTTCTCAACAGATAAAAATTTACATTGTATTGGGAACGCAGGAATGGATTTAAGTGTTCTCTCGAATCCGTATTAACAAAGAGAAGGTACTTGAATATGCTAACTGTGACCATTTGTATTAATGGTCATCTGTAGAAATGCATAGTGTATGAAACTTTCCTTTATGATCTGCAGCTGAGACCTTTGATTGTGAACAGTAGGAGCCCTAACAAAATCTCCACGTAGTTCAAGAACTGACACATTTTAGAATAATCCTCCATTTATGCTTCAGAAGAAGCCTCTGTATTTGGTGTGAATGCATAAAATACAGATTTCTATTAGAAGTCTTCTGCTTGGCATTTGAGCGATAAATATGGATTGCTATAGCAGCTTGATAAATTAAATGGTTTTTACTTCTTAAAAAAGTAAAAAGGAACTTCAAGATTCTCTGAAATAGCCTGTGACAAAAGCATGGCAAAGTGTTAAATTCAGCTAAACTGCAGCTACTTTGAAGAAAAGCTAATTAAAAGCCAGAGTTTTTGCATTCATTGGTCTCTCTCAATGCCAACTGCAGCAGTTGCTTTGAAGTGTAAATATGGTCTGAATGCAGTCATCTCTGAAAGAGATGGAAAAATTATCAGTAAAAAATGATCAGTTACGAATTAGTGGAGGCAGCATAAATTTGCTGGGTTCTTCACGACCGGGATTGTGGTCACATAATTATGATGATAACTCCTTGTCATTTAGATAAATCAGAAATGTCTATTCTTATCTCTGTCATAACCACAATAAAAGTTCACAGAAGATGCAGTGTGATTATGCTCAGTTCATTTTATGTCATCTGAAAAAGAACATATCAAACTGCGTGGAGAGCACAAAAACTGTATGGATGTGTAATTGACAAGCCTGTCCGTGCAAATTTGAAAATCAGTTTCTGTTTCGAAGCAAAACCTAAAAATCCTCGTATCCAAATGTTATGCCTTTGCTACCACACTGAGAAGGTAACATTCCGAATTCGGACTACTTTCATCCTTCTTGCGATGGTGCTAAGCTAAAACCCACCAGCAGCATGGTTTTCCAACACCTAGCTAACGTGAAAGGGCTGTTTGCGGTTCAGTTATATCATTTGTGAGCTTAGGATGTGCAGTTCATCTGTAATGGATAATTCAATAAAATCCTGTTTGTTTTGCTTAAGGATCACTAATGAGGGGGTTTTAAAGTCTGAGTGGTAGTTGCCAGATTGATTCGACAGCAGAGCATGACTTTAATATTGTTGTCACATAGAAAATCAGATTTCAAATTGGAAGAATTATGGTGTTGTGCTGTCCAAGATGCACATGAGAAAGAACGATAACAACATGCTTCAGCCTACTTTGCTAACAAAAATTTCGTGGCTATAAAGGATAAGTCTTGAGAGTATCTTGTCCTTGATTCATAGGTGACTTTTTAAACATTGATAGAGGGGAGTATAGTGAGTGCAAAGTACACTGATGAATAGCTAGCATGTCAGCCAGTGTGCTTTTTCGCATTTATGTTCATAAAGTTGCCTCTCTGTTAGGAAATCACGAGATGTTGGATGGTATGATGTGATATTTTAGATGAAGACGATCACATCTGTAAACAAGAAGACAACCCACACCAGAACGTGGTCTTGGGATAGGGAAGCTCTACAAAACTCCAAATGTATTCTGAATATTCTGGTTTGATGATACACAAAATGAGCATTAGTTAACATGGTTTAAAAGTTGTAATTAAAATGGCACCATGAAGAATCTACTCCTTTTTTGTGTATTTTTAATTGAATAGTCTATTTCAATTTGCAACAATACATAACTGCAACCACTGTGTAAGCGCAACTGGTTACTATAATGTCCCTTGCTGCAGGTGGGAATATCGGTTACGATATTAGTGCTTCTTACCTCTTTTCATATGTGCTCCGTAATAAAAACCTAGTTAGAAACTTAATTGATTGCAAAGAATGCCTCCGTTTGTTCATCTGTACTGGTGACAGCAGAGAAAGCTTTTATCGATAAATTGAGGAGATACTGTCAAGAGTAAGCATCATGAGTCGATAGATGTAGAAGTGCTATTTTTAGTGATACTGGCAATCACAATATTATGGTCTGTCCTTCCTGCCACTGAAACTGTTGTAGAAAAAGTGGTATTTAATCACAGTTGTTATGAAAAGAGGCTTTAACATACTGTTCTCTAATGTTGGGTAATTTGAAAAATGTGCTTTAGACATTTTAATGGAGGTCTGCTGGATGGTGTGTTACAGCTAGCATTGTCCTCCCAAGAGGAGTCCTTTGCCCATGCTCATTAGAGGAAATACTCTGGCAACAACAAAGTGTTACACACATAGCTTCACGAGAAGTACAGACAGAACTGAAAATGAGTTTCAGCTCTAGGTTTTTCTCATTTCTGGGCTGAGAGTGGGGGTAATGATGTGGGGTAGGAGAGCTTGCTGTAAGCTAGGCATTTAGTAATTGAAATTCAGAATTATATTGCCCCCTGGTTGTTTAATACAAGCAGAATTGATTCTGTTAAATTGATCTCAGTTAAGTGCGATAAGAAATTGGAGTGCTCTTTGTTATAAAAGCAAATTGACAAAATGTTGTAGAAATCTTGGTATGATATCCTTCTGCAATTCAGTATAATTGATGCTCACATACGCTTCAGAAAAATTCTATTTACAGCTCTTCTATTTATTTAATTGTATGAATATTGTAGAGATGCACCAACAGCTGTCAAGCTAAGGTTGCACTCAGGTTGTACTTTATGACGACTAAAAACCCGCTTTTTGCTCTTCATTGAATGGTTTGAGTTTCCAGATCTAATGCCCCATCTCTGAGTCAACTGAACTATCTCAATTTTTTCATTAAATGCTATCATCTTAAAAAGAAGAAAGAATTAATGCATTAAGAAATTCTCTGAGAAGTAAGAAGCAGGAATAAACTGTATGTAGCCTGTTTGCTTGAAAACGTTGTTCTTTGAGAATTGTAAAGACCACGAAAAAATATTTAAAAAATGCTTCAGTGAGTCTTTACTTATGAAGCCTGTTTTGTGCAAGTCCTTAATATAATTTTAAGTACCTGTAGCTGCAGAAAATTTAACAACCTGTCTTAACACACAAAAATAAGTATGATATCAGCATACAATTAATTCCAATATGTGGCAAAAAGCTTTTCTGCGACTGGATTTTACAAAAGATAAATGTTTCAGTTTTAAACAAGTGTCATCTGGAAAAGTTTTAGGGTTTTTTTCTTATCAAAATGTAAATTCCAGAAAATAAGCTTGACACATAGTCATATTCAAAAATAGCAAGGTACTGTATTTGACTTGTCTCTGAAAGAATAAGAAACAGATGATGAAACATTATAGCTTTGAACTTATTTTTAGTTAGCTGATGGATGAATGCTGAAAGACTAGTTGTTAGAAGTCCTAGCAATCAGCTATTTTTACAGGATTCCTCTATCTAACGCCCTGTCAACTCATGACACAATGTCATTTCCAGACCTTTTCACCTGCATGAGATGATTCAGCGAGCTTCTTCACAGACTGTCTCACAAGTCTATAAGGAAACACATATATGAGGGTGCCAGTTTGCACAGTATACGAAGTATTTTTCTGTCTTCATGTATGAATGATTCCTTGGATGCTGTCCAAGGAATACCTAGCTAGCATCAGTTCCCAGTAGTTCAGCCAAGAGCCTCTCAACTTCAACTTACTATCTGTTCTTACCATGTTAAACCATATAGTTTTTTTAAAAATTTAATCAGAACATAACTGAAAGAAGATGCATAGCTATAGCTGACTTCAGATTTTGTCTGAAGATCTTGCAGGGTGATGTTGTAAGTGTAGTCATAAGTCAATGATAATCTGACAGGATTTACCTACCTCTTTGGCTTACCAAGTAAACAGTTGGATCACAGTGGGCACAGTCACATCTCTAACAAGCACAACTCCACAGCCAGTCACACCGACAAAAGGAAGATGCCCTCTACCAGAAAGCACACTGGTGGCTCTGCAGCTTTAGCTTTAGCTCCTAATAAGCCAAGGACGCTTCTGAGAAGTTAAGAGTTGTCTCAGACCTGTGTTAGGCGAGGTTCACTGTTTGGTTTTGGTTTTTGTTTTTACTGTTTTTGTCTCCCTTGTTTGTATTAGCCAGGAGAAATATCTTAATTTTATAGTGTGGAAAGGAGCGTGGCTGTTTGCTCACACCTTGTCACCCGCATCTTTTAAGCCTGCTACAAAGCAGCCTGGTCTGCCTGGCCCCAGTCCGCGCGTGAAGGGTTGTGAAATAGGACTGTGTTTTTTACTGTACTTTCGTTTATGGGGTGGACTTATTTTCTAGTGTTTTCTGAACCCTTTGGTTATGGAAGAACTAATGCATGTAAAAAAGCTTCATGGAGGCATTTCCTCACAAGCCGGGATGAATTTAAATTACTGTTCCCTCGCCGCAATTAAAGAGAGGCCAAAACAGAAATAACTGGATTCAGAAACCACTTTAGTCACAGGGTTCTGTGGGTATGTTTAATGTAGCTTGTGTTTGTGCACAAAAGAGGAGTAGCAGTGATTCGTTAGCTGTCCTTGTTACAGTAGTACCATCTTGCCACTAAAACACAGCGGATGGAGCCATGAATGCGTCTCCTTGATGCCATTAATAAGCGCAGAAGCAGAACTCATAAATTTATTTCTAGCCTCGTTTGCTTTCCTTTTAAGCATCCCTAGTATGTGTGTTTGTTTTTTAAACCTAGTGCTGATTTCACCTCTTAAAAAGCATATGGAAACTAACTCAGAAGTTGGTGTGTGATTGCGTGTTGGATCCGGGCTTGAGCAGGCCTCTCTCTGACAGGCCCGGTCCCGTCCTGCGCTTCAAAGCACAACTGCAGTCAATTGGACAGAAAAGCACAAAAATCAATAATATCATGCATTCAGATTTTATGTAAAAGAGGAAATGACTTTACTTACCTCTTTCCAGCGTTGCTGTGAGCAAAGAATGCCTGAAGGGTTATTTCTAGAGGATCAGTTTGCGCTGTGCTCTTGAAGGCAGCTATGCCTTCACGCCTGTCTGTTCGGGATCCTGACTCTAGTCCTTGGTATGGTGAAATCTTTCTTTGAGAATTTGCACATCGAGCTTCCTCATACAGGGCTTGGTTTTGGTTCTGTGCTTGGCACACATGCATGCGTGTTAACAAGCATGTATAGGTATACCAGGGAGCTGGAAGTTTTAATTGTTTCTGCTCTTTGATTAGTCCTTTAAATTTGAAATAAGCAAAACTGTAGACTCAAGAGCCCATATACGTTCATTAACATCAGTGAGCTTACACTTACACTGTAACATGTACAAAGAAAAAACGCTTTTGGTAAAAATGTATGTGCAGGGAAAAAAGTAAGTCCCTCTACTTAATAGATCACATAAACTCAAGGAAAGACTAAGAGGTATCTCATTAAAAAATTCCTTTGCCTGGCAAAATAAGAAACTTGCGAAGAAATGCAGGGGCTCCTTAAACCACTTCCAACGTTTTATCTTCTTCATTCTTGTTTTACATAAAGGCCTGTTTGTTTCTGTGAACAAAGTGTTATACAGGAAAACTATGAAAAAGGTGATGCTGACTTGTTTTGAGAAGGTGCTATTTCATATTTTCCATAATAAAAATTTCCAATCACTTTCCATACTTTTCCATGTTAAAAATTTATGAGTTTTATTCTTCTCCACAACTAAGAAACTCTTAAAACCGCAAAGCAGGATCAATATTTTCCGTGAGACTAGGTTAATTTTATCATTTAGAAGTAGTTCACTGGAGTATCAGTAATCATCTGTTCAATGCTCAGTTTTACATGCCTTCTAATTTTACCTTCTAGATTTACCTTATGCAGTATTGCTAATTCATGGACAGGAAGGGTAGTGAATGAACTGGTATGGAAATTTACTGACGTGACCAACCAGAGAGGGTGTGTTTAGGGTGAACAGAAAGTAACTGATCAGAGAATTACCTGAGGTTTTGCTGATTGCAGTATTCAGTTAAAGCAAAAGAGTGAGTTATGGGATATGTAAGTGACACAGTCAAGCTTGAACAATCCCAACAAAACTGACGTGCCTAATCCCAAACGTCTACGCTAATGCAACGTACTGAATGTTTTTGAGCTGAAACTAGTGAGAAGACCTACAGTAACACCCAGAGACCTAGCATCTTTGAGGGTCACTAAACTAAGTAGGGATGTAGCTTAACTTTTTTGTGTATTTATTTTCCATATGTATACTAAGTTTCTATTGATCGTTAGTTACTACATTTAAGTTAATTGTAAAATGTGTCATTTTGAAAAACTACTTATCAGCAGTGTATTTTCCCATTGTTTTAGGGGAGAGGAGGCACTTAAATACAGTCTTACTGTATGGTTTGGTTTCTTTAGGTTTACTGTGCTTTTTATACTGTAGTAGAAATACCCTACTAGACTTACCTAAATATATTGTTTTCAACATGACAAAGTTACATAAGAGAATCCCCTTGTACTTAAAGAAAAATGCAATTATTTTCTATTCTGAATCTCCAGACTGCTGTTTTAGAAAATCATATCTGATTATTTGCTCAGCAGAAGATTATTGAGTTGATTTAGGTGTGATTTTACTTAACAAAGCTTCAACTGAATTCCTACTGTGGAGTCCAAAAAAGGTAGAGAGATATAAATGATACATTCAAACTGTGATTTTTGTGAACAGGGCCATCAATGCACCCCTCGGAGCTAATAGCGGAGATGAGAAACAGTGGGTTTGCACTGAAACAAAATGTGCTGGGGAGAAACTTGACCGCAAATGATCCATCACAGGTAATGATCTTTTTACCAGTAAGCTGAAAATGTCTATAAATCTAAATGTGATTGCTTGTGAATTGCTACTTAATGTTTTCCAATATGCATATCCATAGGAAAGCTGAATAGGTATACCAGTAGAAAATCTCCAGAAACTTACTGTGTTTTCCAGCTCTGTTTCAGTCAGAATGGCGAATCATAAGTTACTTTTTAAAAAACTGTATGTAATAAATTAAATACCTAATTTGGATGACAAGAAATTTAATTTTTCCTAAAAGGTTGGTTACAAGTTTGGCCACTTAATATTGCTACATCTGTTATTTCTGAGAATGAAAATATTTAGTTGTCATTATTTAGACTGTACAAGGTACATGTCTAGTTGAGGTGCTTTGATAAAAATGTAAAGTGAAAAATTCGTATATATATATGTGTGTATATATATTACTTGTGCAAGCCACCATGAAATAGCCTCTGTTTATATGGCAGGATAATCAAGCCACCAAGTGACCAAGTTTGAAATAGAGTGTGTGTGTGGAAGAGCTTTTTCATCTTTATTTCTTCTTTCCCCTCCTAAGTGTGGCTAAAATTAAAAACATCATAGTGGAGAACTGTAGTGTTCCAGATGCGCATAATTTGAAGAATTCAGGGTCTTAAAGTAGCTATGCTTTGATTGTGTTACTGTATGCAGATTGTATGATTACAATCATACATTTGTATTTGCATTGCTAGAACACTTTATGAACATTTAAAGACTAATAACACAACAGTAAGGTAGATGTGCTAATACCCATTTTCCTCATGACTAAACTGAGAGAGAAGAGTAATTTGCCTAAAGTACTCTGGGTTTGAGCAGGACTAGCATCGTACCTGTTCATCCAAGCATGGTAACAACGAGGTGACTTACCCTAGAGAATGACATGGGCTCCAAAATTGGCTCATTTTTATTAACTATTTCAGAAATGTTTCTTTCTCTAGCAGTGATTTTTCATATGTTACTAATAACTTCTGCAGTTTATCCCCCACATTATAGCACCTACTCAGCTTTGAGATAGAATGTGGGTGGTTGTGTTTTGTTTTTTTTTTTCCTTCTAGCAAGTATGTTGGTCTTCCAAAGAGTTTTCAGCTGACTCGGTAATGTAAGTATATTTGTGCCTGTGCAAAAATAAGGTACACACAGATACATCACTTTTAATACAGAAATCTGAATGAAGACCTTACTTTTATACAAGAAATTAATGTCTTACTACGTTTTCCTAGGAATTTGTTGCAAGCGAAGGAGATGATGATCCAGAAGTTGAATTTTTAAAATCATTGTCAACCAAACAAAAACAGAAACTTCTAAGGTAAGTGTTGGTACCTAGGGGAAGGGATCAGTATTGGCAGTAGTTCTGATTCCATCATTGTCTTGTGCAGCATTGTCCTTGTAACTCTTCTGTGCCATCGGTACAGCAGAACGTCAACTTAGTTTAACATACACTTGACCACAAATATCACTGTGCAACGTATTTTTTTAATCCAGCTGTTCTGTTTTAATACATCCATTCTCACCTAGTTGTGCTGCATTTGTGTTGTGCCTCATTTCTAACCAGGACACTGAAATAATAATAATAATTGGCTCATTGAAAATGCTGACAATTGCCATTTTAAAATATTATCTTGCATTCCACTGCTTACAGTATCTTCTTCTGGTATTAAAATTGGATGTGCTGGTTTACTGGCTTACAATTTAGCCAAGTTTGTTATCATCTTCTGTACAGCTAAAATGAACTTGATGGTTGGCCTAGCTCAGCCCTGCTCTAGGATCAGGGTTTTGTAGTTTGCTGCTTCAGCTAAGCCAGCAGAGGGAGCTCCCCGTATTTCCCTAGTTCTAATAAAAAGTTAACGAGGGTTTCATTCTTTGCTTCTGTCCTACTGACTTTGTACGTCAGGCGACTCACAGTTTTTTCCTCTGTTAATTTGCAACTTTATCTTGAAATAACCTGAACATGTTTAAGATGAGCTACTGCCGGATAGATCCCATACAGTTATAACAGCAGTCAGCCTTTTGGGTTAAAAATAAATGCTGTGTACAGGGGGAGCCTAAGGAGGAGAAAGGTGTATGGTTAAGCAGGTACATGGGTAGGTAGATATGATATTTGCATATATAATAAATCATTCTCCGAAAAGACCAGGCATATTACGTGTATTTTAAGTAAGGAATGTGTATGTAGTTTGAGTAATTTAAAATGGTATTTATGAACTTCTGCTGCCCCAGCGCGATTAATTATAGAGCTTTAGATTTTCAAAATTGAACTTCAGTAAATATGTGGGTCTTTTAGATCTTTTAGATGTTAGGAGTCTGAAAGGATTTTTTATTTCAGTGCGCTGAAAGTAGTTTCTTTAGTAGTTTCAGTAGTTCAGTCACTGATATGCTGAGGATAAACACAGAAGGCAGTGAATTGAAAATAGAAAGCTGGGTAAAAGTAGTTGCATGGCAGTGAATGCATGTGCGTGATAGAGTAGTGTAATTGTGGCTAGAAATCTAAAATTTCTAGTTGTGACGGAAGAGGTTACTGAAAACAGCAGTATTATTTGCCTGGAGACCTCTGAGACAAAGGTATGCTTTAAAGTCTCAATTTCCATCTTTTTGCTAATGCTAATTGCTTTTTTTTCCAATTTCAAAATCTGCTATAAAGATGCACAAATAAAAGCAGCAGTGATTTTCCAAAGTCTCTAGAGCAGATTGACAATAGGAAGCACTACTGAATACACGTGTTCCTAGTGATAAGGCCAAAACTTATCTTTTTTTAAATTAAGGAATTGCAAAATCATATTGTAATTATAGTTAGCTCAAGGTTAGAAGCTTGAAATAATTTTAAATACTTGGCTGAAATAGGATTGAAATCAACATGCTTTTATGGAAAATAGTGTATTTACTGTGTAGGACATCTGAAGTAGTCAACTTTAGAAGACAATGACTGTAATTTAGAGTGTCTTAACAAGTCTGATTGCGCTACTCTTTATTTTGAAAATAAAAGGAAATTGGATCGTCTGGAGAAGAAAAAGAAAAAGAAGGACAGAAAGAAGAAAAAGCAGCAAAAGAAAAAAAGCAAGAGTAAGCACAAGAAACATAAGATGAGCTCCTCTTCCTCATCCTCCAGCGAGTCTTCAGGAAGCAGCAGCGATAGTGAGACTGACAGCAGAGATAAAGCAGCACAAAAGAAGATGTATTCTAAGAAAAGAAAAAAAGACAAGTTTTCAGAGGCTAGCAGCAGCGATTCAGAAGGAAAGGCAAAGACTAGGAAGGAAAAACTTTATGAAGATCTCTCCAGTAGTCACGGTAACAAGGACAAAGACAGGGAGAAGTATAGACTTTTAAAACAAGCTAGTTCCGCGGAGAACAACAAATGGAGCTCCTGTGAGGGGGAAGGAAAGCCCAAAAGCAGATACCACAGCACCAACAAGAGAGAGACTGAAAGAAAGGAGAGGGATAGGAGAAGCCAAAGCACGGATGAGAGGCGAGGGAGAAGCCCGTGCACAAGTCACAGCAGTTACAGTAGGCAAAGGCAAACAAGAAGTCCAAGTGAAAGCCCTGCTGAAGAGCGGCACAGGAAAAATGAAACCAGAAGCCCCAGCACAGATGTGCGCAGACAGGAGCAAAAATACAGAGAGAGCAACGGGGACAAGTGCAGTAAACTGGAATATAGAGAAAGGAGCAGACGCAGTAGAAGCAGAAGCCGAGAGAGGAAAAAAAACAGATAGTGTAGGGGACAGGTGCAAACAAAAATGTCTCCTTTTTGATGAATACCTTTAACAAGGGCTCAATTACATATTGCTATTCATTTTCCAACCTCCGTAACTTGCATTTCCTAAATAAAGCCAACAGCATCATTTATCTAATGTTATAATATTTGTAAATTAGGACAAATGTTACGGTATTTTTCTTACTGTATAAATATACTTGTTGGCAAATACCTCTTGTATACATGCCGTAATTCATAGACCTGATTTTAGTGTTTTAAAATGTTTCAGAGCAGTATGTGATATTCTTTGGTTTGTCAATGATGATTTTTGGTTTTAGATGCAACTGTGAGGGGAAGCAGAGAGTAATTTGGGAAGAGTCCTGGGATATGTTAAACGATAACAAACACTTGAGATAGGTCTGGATAAAATGGCTGCTTCCAATATCAAAACATCATATTGTAGAGTTGGTTGTGTTGTTTTTTTTTCATACTGAAGCATTTTTCCTAAAGTTCCCCGTAAGAGATCAATTTCATGAGTTAAAACAACAGAGAAACAGAGTTCACATAAGTGTGTAGCCAACATTTTTTTGACCTCCTGCAGTGTACAGCTTGGTCAGGGCTATCTAAACATCTTGAACCCCTGTTGGTATGTGTCAGTACAATGTCAAGTTATTGTTTGATAAGCTCTCAAGACATGAAAAGAATATTTACTGCCTCAACTGCTCCAGGTATTGCATTGTTTGTGGTAGAAAGTCGATGTAAATATTCATCTTCCTGGTTTTGTGAAACAAACTTATTTTTCTTGACCATTCTTGGTCATTTTCTGCAGACACTATTATAAAGATGAACTTGATAATAAAACTCCTTATTCTTTAAAAACAGTAAGAATTGCCTTCTTCTCCAGAATTTGTTCTGAATCAGTACAAATTCACAAGGCCGTGTATTTACTGTGAAGGGAATGCGTCTTTGCCATTTCAGGGTGGCAGATGGAAATATGTTAGCGGACAGCTGAAAATGTGTCGCTGTACTTAGTACTCTGACGAGCAGGTTTCTTCCCCTCCTCACCGACAGGACAAATGAGACTTTTATTACCAGTCCACTTCTACTTCTTAAAACTGTCATGCAGAAGTTTTTCAATATCACATGGAGTATAATATATGGTGGAAGTGACCTGGCTTATCTTTTAAGCACATGTGAATGAGTTTGAAAGGGTGAGCCATTAAGCGATGTCACCTTCTTTTAAATGCTTTCACATTAGGTTGCTCCAGGCGTTCTTGATGAAGTAGCTGGGAGCTAAAGGGCATGCACAATTCAGAAGAGTCAGGCCCTATATTAAAGTGCATGGTTTGCAGCTCTGGTTTAGAAGGAACCAGGAGGAGGCGGCTAAAATGCCCATACCAACAATCCAAACAAAATCTCTTGTGAAGAATGTATGATCCCTCTGGGAAGGAGGATGGGCAGGGCAATGCTATAGGGGAAAAGGCATGTTCTCGTGGAACATTTTCCTGTTAAATGCAGCATGAAAAATACAAGGAATAACAAATAAGTAACGGAACTTGCTTCTTGTCCAAAGAAAGGTCTCTTGCATACAGGTCTGTCTGGTTGTTGCTGTGTGGCACCAGTACAGGGATCTGCCCACCAGTACCAACTGCAGTGCAGCCGACTTCCCGCCGGAGAAGGAAGGAAGGGCAGCTCGACATCGATGCTTTCAGGCGGTGTGGTGGGCCCCGTGTTGCATTCATCTGCATGTAGCCGAGGTGTACGCTGCATACATCTGACTTTTTTGCACAGGAACACTGGTAAATAGCAGAGGTTTGCTGCGATGGTGGCCGTTGTGGATGGCAGTTACAGCAGGACACTGCCATTTTGGATACACCCATCTCAAAGGCCACCACCTGAGGACTTCGCAGGCAGCCTGGCCGCTCCCAGCCCTTCCCTCAGGCCGCTTTGCTCCCCGTTACCGCGGCGAGGGGCAATGGCCGGCGCCTGACGAGGCGGCCCTCGGGCAGCTGGGCCTGCCCCGGCCTCCCCGCGGCCCCACGGCGCGGCGCCAGGTGCGTTCGGGGCCCGATGCGGGGGCGAGGGGCGAGGCCGGGGGTGTTCCCCCGGGCCCTCTGCGCAGGCTCCGGGCCGAGGCGCTCCCGGTGAGACCCCTCACGGCGGGGCTCCGCTGGGGCAGCCCGCCCGGGCCCTCCGCGCGGCTGCTTGCCGCAGCGCTCCCCAGCCCTGTAGGAGGTGCTGTCGCTTCACAGATGACGGTAAGAACGTCTCGCTTTTTTTATTATTATTATTTTTAAAATAATTAAAACGCGGAATACGGGTTAACGCGTGGCCGCTGTGTGTCGGGGGGAGGCCGCGGCGCCGTGAGGTGGCTCCCTCAGCCCGGCGGGGGCCGGGAGAAGTTGTGAGGCGAGGGCGGGCGGGCGGCTGCCCGGCCCCGGGGCGGCTCGGAGGGAGGGCGGCGGCGGGCAGGGGCTGAGGCGAGGCTTCGAGGCGGGCCGGCGGCGGGGCAGGGCCAGGAGGGCTCCCGCTCCCGTCGCGGTTCCCCCCCGTCGATGGGGACAGGGCGGGCTCGGGGGTCTCCCCGCGGGGCCGGCCGGCGGAGGGGGGGCTCGGAGCCGAGGCGTGAAGGCTGGGCGCGGGGAGAGGCGACGAGCAGGTGACTTCCCGATCGAGTTCCCCTCTCGGATCGTTACAATAAATATCCCTGAAGGAAGCTCTCTATTTATGTTGTCATTGATTAATTCCCGCTACCTCATTTGATTCCGATTTAGAGCGATTTGATTCTAATTTAATTAGCGTGTAATTTGGATGTACATAATTACTGTAATTACGACGTTCAGGTGAGGCAAAGCTTTTAAGGCTGAAAGGCAAATCTCAAATTTTCCACCAGCCTACACTCATCTCGCCAGCGGACAAGGGCTCCGCGCCCCGGCAGCCAGGTAGCAATTAGCCCGTCTGGCGAGCGGGGCGGCGGGCGAGCTCTGTGGTGAAGCAGCCGAGGACGGAGCCCAGGAGGAGGCGGCGGCGGCGGCGCAGTTTCGCCCGGGGCA
>CM021737.1:10459997-10574084 GCA_011075105.1 Heteronetta atricapilla | reverse complement strand
AACAGGTGCCCGGCCCCGGTCCTGCGGGAGGCCCCCGGGGCCGGAGGCGTCCGTCCCTGCGCGGCGGGGCTCGGAGCCGCGGCCCCCGGCGAGGGAAAGGGGAAAGGGAAGGGAAGGAGAGGCGGCGGCCGGGCGGGGAGCCCCGCTGAAGCCTTGGGGGGGTCAAGTGGCTCCTGGCGGGGCTTTGCGCGCTCCAGACCCCGAGTTTTTAAACAAAGATCGATGTGTTATGCTCAAGTGTCGAGCCGCCTGTTAAAACATTTGGGGGGATAATGACAACGTAACAAAGGCCTGGTTCGGAGTGAATCATCACCCTTTTAAAAGTTAAAGCAATTTTCAGGAGAATAGCTTTCAGCAAACGCTTTACATTATTCAAAACGGCCAAATAATGCTCTATTATAGCGCCTGAATGCTGCCAGTCAGCCCATAAGTGCAATTTGTGCAAAGGCTCGGTGCCTTATCTCCACTTCTTTATAAAGAGGTGAATATAAAACAATTTCTTCCAAACCCAGACAGAGAGCACGAAAATTGCTTCCCTTTCTGCAATCAGGGCAATTTAACTGGAGTGCAATTAGCACTATTAAATGTCGATTCTGCATAAACAAATCTGACTAAGAAGCGAAAGTGGGGTGAGAACCTCACATAAACTGAAACTGATTTTTTAAAATTATGTATCCGGGTCCTTCACAATTGATCCGTGACGTTTTCATCTCGGCATATATTTACATCATAAATACATTATGTTTAAATCAACAGAAATCTTTAAAAAAATCTCAATGCGAATCCTAATAAAGGAGAATAGCCTAATTAAACGCAACAGTTCGCTTCCTTTGAACGATATTGTTTCCCATCTTCCCTTCACGCGTGTCTTTTGATCTGTGCAAGCGCTAAAGTTGGTGCCTTTCGGAGGTAAAGCAGGGAAACAATTCGTTCATTAGAGCTGATTGGGAGGCTCCCGGCTTCGTGTGCGAGAGCGTCAGATGAAGCGGCTCTTCTCCTCAAACCGAGCTCCGGGAGAGGGCTGCCAAATATCCCCCCAATAAATCGATTTACCAGCAGTTCAACGCGAGGCTGCCGCACAATTTCCCGCGAGTCCTAGGAGGGGCACGGAGTTTTACACGGGGATGTTACGGGTGGGGAAGGGGCCAAGCCTTCCAAGTTCAAGAGCAGCAGCCTGATTTTCTGCCAAGCAGAAGGGACGTGTGCAGGAAACAGACAAAATGCTCATCGCTTGGGCAAATAATTGCGTCCTGCTTTTTTTTTTTTTTTTTTTCCTCTTTTTTTTTTTTTCCTTCCCTGCCACCGGGACTGCCACGCGAACCTCTCCCTCCCTCCCTCCCTCCCTCTCTCTCCCTCAATTATACTTTTCATTTACGTGATCCAGAAACCACCATTGATTATCAGAGCAACGCAGAGGGGGACCCGGTGATAAATTAATAACTTCAGTTAAGAAAAGGCTTCCCCACTATTCTGCCAAAGAGGAGGTATTAAAAGGGGGACGAATAGATAGAGATGGTGCTGAAATACAGCCCTCGGTGCCTGTTGAGCCCACTGATTCTTTCTGCTGTAGACTTTTCTCATTTGCGGGGAAAGATGAAGCGCGGCTTTTGATTAGAAGGGAATCTTTTTATGGTTAATAAAAAGGGAATGAGCCCCGGGATCAAATAGATCATGGAAATTAAATGGAAATGCTGGCACTCTCCAACGATTTCTGCCCGAGCCTGCCGCCGATCCCGGCCCCGTAAAGCCCTCGCTCCTGCTCCTGCCCCGCAGCCGGAGCCGGGCGGGGGCAGGAGACGGGGCTCGGCCCGGCCCGGGGGTCCCGGGGGTCCCCGGGGGCCGCCCCGCAGTGCCCGGGGGCTGCCGGAGCGGCGCTGCCCGGCGCTGCCTCCCCCGGGACCGCACCTCGGAGCCCTCCCGCTCCGCTCAGCGCCGCCGCCGCGTTACCGGGTAGAGGCGAGGCCGGTGGCAGGGGAAGGAAGGTGACTGCGGGCTGCGCGATGATTTTAATTACCGCAATTACTGCGAGATTATTCGGCGGCGGCACGGAGCCGTGCGCTGCCTCACGGGGAAGCCCGAGGAGCGCCGTACGGGGGCCGCTTTCCCTCCCGCTTCTTCCCCTGCTCGGCGGCGCGGCGAGCCCCGGCTGCGGCTCGGCTCGGCTCGGCTCGGCTCGGCCGGGCTCCCCGGCAGCCTGTTGCGGGGGCCGGGGCCCGGCCCGGCGGGGCCTCGGGGCTCCCGTCCCGGCTCCTTTCGGCCCCGGCTTTTGGGGCGAGCAGGCCGCCTGTCGGCAGGGGTGCGGGCACGAACGGAGCGGGCGAGGTGACCGACGTTACAAAGTTAGCCCCGGCCCGCCGTGGCCGGCAAACCCGGCCGGCGGGTCCCCCGGTGGCCGCGGGTCCCCCGGTGGCCGCGGGTCCCCCCCGTCCCCTCCCCTGCCCCAGGCTCGGGAGCAGGACACGCGGAGCCGCTCCCGTGCTCCCGACGCGTCTGTAATTGCTGGCGCTCCAGCCTAAGGTGAATTTCAGCCCGGATCATGAACCATTTCACGTCCGAATGCAAGCTTGCAGTACTTTCCTAGTGGCAATTAGGAGCCTATTACAAGCCATTAGATTGATCAATGTACCTTAAACAATGTGAATGATTTATATGGCAAAGAAAAAAAAACCTGCTCGCATCCATTGTACTGTTCCGGCGGCCAACCTGGCCCTGCGTGTCCATTCATCACGGCTGTGAACAACAAAAGCAATTTATTTTGAAAACTTGCGTGCAAAGAGACAGGCACGGCTCCTCCGTCCTGAGACCGCGCCGGTCCCTGGTGGCAGGGGCTGCGGGTACGGGGGTGTTGCTGCTTTCCAGAGGGATTAATTCACCCCCCACCTGAAGGAGGGAAGGAAACAAAGGGATCCTGGCTGCTGCCGAAACAAGCCCCCGGCCCGCTGGGCACGTGCGAGGCGAGGAGGAGAGCAGCAGCCACCCGTTAGTGTAACGAAGCGGTGGGGTGGCTTCCTAGCCTTATATTGACCGGGGCTGTGGAGCTACTAGCCCCTGGGGTGCTGGGATGGTAGGTGAGGAGAGAAGGAGCAGGGCATGGCCTGGTGTGCCCAGCAGCTCCAACCCACGGTGGTGGCCTGCCAGCTGCTCACCAGGCCGGAGCAGCCGCTGGTAGGCCTCAGCCTGCTCGCCCGCCGCCGGGCAGAAGGGGCAGGGAATGGCTGGCACCTGGGCAATGCCTCCCAGAGTGAGGGGCTGGGAGAGGCCAGCCTGGGTCAGAAGCAGCGGGACTGTGTTTTGCCACTATCTCGGTGGAGGGCCTCTGTCTCTCCCATTTCTCTTACCTTCTTGCTAACCTTACTTGCCCCGCTCCTTAGTGCTGCAAAATTGCTGTCCTCTCTGCAAGCTGAGTGAGCCGGCAGCTTGGTGTCAGCCAGCTCTGAGGTGCTCTGAATCTAAGCTCCTGAGGGGGACACACAGTGCCAGCTAACCAGGCTGATCTTTAAAGCAACACTCAGATGGGACTGGGGAACTGGTGGCACTGTTTGTTAGGAAAAGAAATACATTGGCTGGAATTTCTTCGGCTGGATATTTGCTCCGAGATAGCACACGAGAGAACGTTACTAATTTAGGATCCCAGGTATCATCGGTGCTTCAGCAGCAATCTGCTCGCCTGTTTTCTACGTTCTGGCCTCCAGAAATTGCTACAAGGCTTGTCAAAAGTCACCGTTTCATCACGTCATTTTCTGCAAGGAGGTAAGCACAGGGTACATCGATACCGGGACAAAGAAAAGAAACAAGGGAAGGGTGTCAAATCCTGTCAAGGGATATGACCCTTTTGTCGCAAAGCGTGTGTACAACCACTTCAGAGTCTGATTTTCCAAGTTGTTCATATGGCACTGAGACTATTCACTTACTAATCTAGTCATCAGCTCCTTCTTTTCTTGATAAAAAGGGATTAGGAAAACGCAGCATCTGCCGTGTAAACTGAAGGATGGATGCAATCGGAATACGAGCCCTCCTCCCGCTTCCCTATAGGAGATGCTGTGATGCGAGAGGGAGTGTTTCTGTTGAGCCTGTCACACAGAACCCAGTCCTTCCCTTTCTGCTAGAGCCTGCACCACCAGGAGCTTAACACACAGAGCTCGCGGTGTGCCCTGCTTACCTTACAGTTCTTCTTTCTTACAGAGAAGATGCAGAAGAAGAATAAAAGATGTGGAGGCTGTTTTCAAGGGTTTTGCAGAGATCGTCCCCTTAGCCATGGTGCTTTTAGGTCTTTTTCCTTCTCCAGAGCGCTGTGTTTGTCACTTGGCCCAGGAGGAGCACTGCGCCAACCTTCTCGGGACGGGCTCTGGCCTTCCCCTCCTTCAAGTATCCCTACAGACGCTGTCTACTCGAAGTGCGTTCTTCAAGCCTTACCCTATGCATTTATACTCTCTTGTGAAAAGCAGCCTATGTTTCCTATCATGCTGCTTCAGGCACTTACATTCCATCTGGGTTGCATTGCCCTTTAATTATCAGTCGTCTTATTGTGATCAAGTGAACTTTTACTAATCTCCACATTTATTGTTAAGGTAAATAGATGCTGCTTTTAATCAATACGGAGGGCCACACCAATGCAGTTCGACGTAACTTAAGTCAACTGTAAAGAGTTCAATGTGTGTATAATTACAGAGGACGTCGGCTATTCACTCCAGCCTAATTCAGTGTCTCTTCAGAGGCAGACCTCTTCGCTTCCCCGTCCCGCTCTCACCTCCCGTGCTGCCCCCACCCCAAGGAAGCAAGAGAGGAGCGGCGGGGGCCGGGCGAGCCGCAGCCCCGCTGAACCTCGGGCTGCTTGGTGGATTGGAGCTGCCGGGTGAGCGCAAGCCTCCGGCACTTCCTTCCAACAAAAAAGATTGATTGCGTCTTGGCCTTGGTATTAAATGTGCTATTATCAGAAGAAGCTGAAATAATGCATACGGTCGCTTTAAAGGAAAGCAGGTTTCCTTTGCGAACGTACCTATTATTTCAATAGTACTTGAGAACTGTTTCAATAGTGGCCAGGTTGTTGCTTACTGAAATACATTTGAATTGAATACATGTATATCAAGGCTTTTTCTTAATTTTAGTTTGAGTTATTCCTGAAGTTCTCATTAAATTTACCATTTGTAAAGGACAGATTAAATGAAAATGGCTTTCAGAAAAATAGAGCTGGAAATTATTTTGGCCTTTCTGACCTGGAAGAGGTGATAATTTGCAGCAGCACTACATATTGGACATGTCTGACATTTTAGGTATTCCCTCACAGTTTCAGACCTTTGTACGGATGAACTCCGTCTGGGACAACGCAGCAGTCAACTTTTTGTTACCTTAATGTAAATGAGAGGACTGCAGCTGTCTTAAGCAATCTAGGCAGACAACACTGATGGAAATGAAACTCGGGTAAGGGCAATGATGAGAAAAGAATGTCTATTATCCACAATAATGCTCCTAACATTTTCTAAACAGCTATTACCTGTGTCTGTCCATAATTGTCCTTGCTACAGTAACGGTGCAATCTTTCTTTCAGAACACTTAGAAAATTCTCTCTCCACTGACTTTTCCAAATGTAAACAACCTATACAGCAAATTCTAATGTAAAACAAATGTGGTAAGTAGGTCCCACATTAAAGAATCACTCTGACTGGAATGTCTGAAATGTTCCAGGGATTTTGGGGTGGGTTTGAAAATGCTGCCATTTGCATTCAGTTTCCAAACCCAGTCCCATAGATACCTACAAGTATCAGTAGGACTTACACGGCACGTTGTTTCTGAGTTTGAGCGGTTGCAGAGAACAGATAGAAAATAAGTTGTTGTGAGTTTTTGCTATCAGACTTCAATATTTCTCAGGGCTGTTATTGCACGCTAACAAGACTATTTTTCAGTGCTGACGCTAACAAACAGTTGCTTAGTTAGAAAATGATGCGACTCCAAAATTCTCTGTTACAGCAGAACAACCAGAAGCCAATGTCTGTATCATCCCCCCATTTCATACTTCTGTTAGATAAAACATGTTAGTTAATCTCATTACATTGGGATTAGTGTAAAAGCAGAGTGTTGAGCACCTCAGAATGACTGAAAGCAGTGTAACAAAATGTAGGCTCTCACCTCTGTGTTAAGAAATATGATGTTCACCATACCTATGCAATGCTTATGCTGTATAACTCTATTATGCCATTTGGAGGAAATTTAGCAGAGCTCCTAGGTGTGCTCAGCCTGAGGCAGCAGTGTGTGGCATCTGTCAGTTTTTCTGGACACATGAAGAATCAAAATATAGGTCTGAGAGGAAGAGGCAGCAGCATCCTCCAGCTGTTTTGGAGTACCCCTGTACATACATCGGTAGGTAACACCATGTAGCTAGGCGGTGTAGTCCTTACCCAGCTCGTTACTTGCTGGCCTCAAGAGAAACCCTACCTGAGTACCTCAAAGTAAGGTGGAGGTTAGTACATGGAGAAACTTTTTAAAAAATTATGAAGTAGGCGATCCAGCTGCGGGCCTTGCAAAGGTAGGTAGTTGTGTTCTGCTTGAAATCCTCAGCGTGTGCGGGACCCCAGTTCTCCCAGCAGGTGGGTAGGTGTGGGTTCCCACATGGAACAGAAGTGATGCTGCTCTATTCTGGCAGTTGATGTGGTAGTTGCAGAGAGGCTAGTAGGATCCCGTAACGCAGACTGGAAATACTGCAGAATGTGCTTTTATTGGTACGTGAGCGAGGCACTCAGCCCATGTAACACTGGGTGTTCTTCTAGTCAGATGTAAAAATCTGCCATATCTCAAGTTTTGCAGCTCCAAGACAGAAATTCCGTGGACATAGACTATTTGCAGGCGCTCTCTTACCTGTGCACGCACACTTGTGGCCAAGAAAGGAAGAGGATCTCTGTAAAATCAGCTGCTTAAGAGGAAAACCAAATAGTCAAACTACCAGCTTGGTAGTTTGATATTCGATTGCCTTTTGTTACAGTATTTTTCAAATAGCTGTTGCCATAACAACATAACATATTCTTCTACTTTTTTTTTCCTGTTTGAAAAAAAAAAATCTTGCCAGAATTCTTCCATAATAGCTTCCATTAACTGCAGTGGCTTCTCTTGGTGAGGCTGGTGCTGATGTCTCCTGCTGTCACAAGTCACTCACAAATCTAGCAGATGTTTTGTTTGATAAGGCCAATTTGAGCTTTATAAAACATGTTGTGCGGTTGTGGTTTTTTTTTTCCCATCTCCAAAGAGCAAATATCAGTAAGGATGGGGTTCGGAGCTGATCATTAGCCATGAAACAAGACGTTTGATACCTGTTGGTAGAATTTTGCCATACATGAAAATCTGGATCAGACCAAACTTTAAAGATCCTACTTTAAAATACAGACAGTGTACCAAATGCCAAGAATTAGATTTTGACCTATTAGGGATGTATATATACGTACCAAAAAAAAGAGGGAGATAGGAGATACAATACATATTTTGCTAAATAAAGTAACTGTTGTAGATGAGAGTGGTTTGACATAATCAAACAAAAGTTACTATAAAACAATTGGAAAAAGCAAAAGAAAAGGATTCCCCTTTAAACACTGATGCTGCCCTGAAAGTGCTGGCAGCTTTGTTTTGGATTCAAACAGTTTGCTTGACTAAGAAATAATCACTTTTCTGGGCCATCTGCACGCTGGACAGTGGCAAACATGTTCAGATTATTACATTTAATAATTTGTCTGCTAATACCATCCTCTTTCTAGAAACAATTTAATGCCTATCAGTTCACCAAATGTAGCTGCCCCTCTGAAGAGTAGGTGTTGTACTTTCTTTTTGCTTGGAAAGGGAAACTGAGGCACCAGCTACTCAAGTGTTGCATGATTGCACAGATTGCCCTCTTCTCTCGTTATATTTCTTTCATATTCAAAGTATATCACCTTGGACACTGTTTTTTGAAGTCAAAATATGCATCCTTATTTACTTTCTAAATTGCATGTCCTGCATTTTCGTCATTATTAACTATGCAGTAGATCTAGGGACAAAACTGTTTCTTTTTGCAAGGGTTATTTTGCAATCAGCTACAACCATGTTGTAAGCTGTTTTGGTTTTTAAGTAGTTACCACTGAATAAGAAAAGGTTCCATGAATTACATTAATGTTACTTGTGTCTTCTGTTTTGTTTGTGAAGCCTGCAAACAGCAATGCTTAAAACAGCATCACAAATCACATGCTTTGTGGCTCTGTATTGAAAATTCAGAAGGGATCGCAATTTCTTCCTGTGTAGCTGAGATTTATTTTTTTTTTCCCGATGTGTAGCTGAATTAACAACCCCCTGTCCCCCCCACGTTGACGTGTTTCCACTTTTCAGAATACAGCAGGGCATCGGTATGTCTGCTTGAGTGTCTCTTTTTGGTTTAGCAACAGAGCTGTGACGGGGCTGATTTAACTCTCCTTGATCAGACGCCGCTCTCTATAAAAAGGTGGAAACAGACTCCTGCAGCCTGATTGAGAACGTGAAGGCTGCTCATCCACACGGCTGCCCGCTAGATTCTATTTGCTGCAGCTAGCTTCTTCAGTCTGAGGTCGTTTCGTACCAGCAACAAACCTGCAGGTTTGGAGTCGAGTGACAGGTACCACGTGCGCCTTTGTTACGCTCCACGTTGTTTGCGTGTCCGTGTGAGAAATGTCAGAGAGATGTGTTTAATGTATCGACAGCCACCACCTCCTGCTTTCACACCACTGTGCTCTAAGTGGGGTTAGAAGAGAGGCTTTAAACAAAAAGAGCTTTCACACCACGGTCCGGTGTGACAAAGTCATTGCAGGTTGCCCTGGGCCTCGGAACTACCGAGGGAACTTTGGGAGCGGCCACTATTTGAACTTCTGAGCAGGGGCCGTAATCTTGCTTAATAATTACATCAGAAGTGACAGCTTAATTCACTGTAGGTACCCACAACTATTTCTGAAATTAATACTAGACATGCTTTGTAGCTTACGCATGCCAAGAGTTATAAGACAAGCCTCATCGTGGAACTTGGCCATTTTAACATGACTTCCTAAACAGTGCAACGATTTAAAACTATTACTTAACATTTTGTTCTTGCTAACTTTTAAAACAAAAATGTTTCCTTGCATTCACGGGGTTGTCTATAGTGAAGTGACCTCTGCGAAAGGGTTACTCTTTGAAGTGCTCTCTGAAGCTGCTTCAAGGCAGCTGAGGGTCTCAGATTGTGATTTTTTTAAGGTTTTGATGCTAGAAAATTGTTTGACAAACAGCTCCAAAATATTTAGATTTTGATTAATAACACACAGTGCCGTGGTATTTAAATAATATGAAGTATGAAATCTAACATGTGGCCAAAGAGTGTGTGCTCCACATGGCTAGGGGAGCAGCAATGGGAGCATGCCAGTGTCTGAGCAGGAGCGAAAGAATTCCACAGAGCCAACAGAACCCTTCTGTAGGAACGGTTTGTAACTGTTGTCTCTGCTCGCAGAGAACTTTTCTTCTGACGTTTTGGCTGGACAGGACGCTCCTTCAGCAGTGCAAGGACCGCTGGCTACCATCACTTTGTTCTTCAGAAGCCCACTTGTGTAGGAGTGTGCAGAGCCCTGCCTGTGGGTGACGTGGGGTACTCTGAATACAACGGTCTGGGGGGATTAGCTGAATTTCCTAGTACAGCACTAGATGCCTAATTCTGTCCAAGCTCAGGGAAACTAAACCCTGAAGCTGGTCACAGGGCCTCCGAATGGACTGTAGTGAAATTCCTACCCAGTTCCACAGTCTTCTTAAATGTGGAAACATTAGTGATAAAAGCCACTTTGCTCGGCTGGGAGAATGCTCACTCTGGCTGAAGGCAGTAACATAGTAGGGTGCCAGGGTCTGCCTAACAGGGCTCGCACTGACACCAAGAGAGACTGAACTGGCCTCTGCTGAAGGGTTCATTTGAAAATCCCACCTCACTTTTACCCTGATTACTGTTAGATTAGGATCGCACCTAATCTCATAGTAATTATATATTAGCTGTATATATTAGCTCGAGGATGAGATCCGATGTTTGCATACAAGTATTTATTTTATTAAATGGAAAGGCAGAAGGACCTGCCCCGCTCTGGCATCGTGTATCCATACCTCATTTGCAAACGTACATCTTAACTGCCAAAACAGAAAAGCTTGAAATTTTAATTCCCATTTCGGGACAAGCCAAAGAGGGGAAAAAAAAAAAGAAAAAGAAAAAAAAAATGATATTTTAAAATCAGCTTCTCTATGATAGAAACAAAATGAAAATTAATTAGCTATTTACTGTGAATACATTAACACTGTGAATATGCACATTGTCATTTAGCATGCTGATGTAATGCTGTGATTGTCCAGACGTAACACTGTCAGCAGATGAGTTGTACCCCCAATTCTTACTGATTTTCAACGTTTTTTCTTTATAATGGTTGGAGGTAGTACGTAACCGCAGAGATACACACAACTGAGAAGACTCATAACCTGCCTTTGTGAGCAGTTTCACGTGTGATCTGCTTCATTTTAAGAAAATCCTTCCAGATGCAGTGCTGGATTGGTGATGGGAAATACAAGAAAAGGTGTACTGGGTAAAATATGCTTTCAGCTGTGCACTGCTGTCTAAAATGGACATTGATGCCACAGGGATTCTGTTCTCAGATCGACATAGCCATGACTGTTAAAAATGCAAAGAAAGGAGCTCATTCATCAAGCCATACTAATTATATCTAGCCCACATTTGCAAATTGTTTAATTGTAAGCATTCCTGGACTGGTATTACTGAATTGTAAGGATTATTTCACAGTTGTTGGTGACAAAATTTAAAATGGTCTCCGTTTAGTCTCTTTCAGAAGAGTTGAAGCTATGTGATGTGAAAACAAAAGGTGCGTAATAAATAGAGGCCTTATAAGCAAATGTCTTGATACTCACAGAAATTGTTATTTCACAACTGGATTTCAACTTCAGACCCAATTACAGAATTTCCTTTTTAGAGTTCATTCATCCCATCACGGAGATAATGTAATGAAGATTTTTATAGAACGTTTTTATAAGGAGAAATGTGACAAATTTTTGTGATTCAGGGCTTTGAGACTTTAGATTATCATCTTTAATTTCAGCTAAACAAAAGAGAGTCTCTCAAGCTTCTTAATTGCAAACACATTGCAAGAAATAGTATTTAGGGCTTTTGAAATCAGGAGATTTTATTTCAGGTGCTCTTCCTGGGTGAATTCCCAGTCTGTAGATGCAGATACCTACCGTGGTTTACAGTCTGTAGCAGTTTTACATTTCAAAATTAAATAGTCTGGTACTTCTTCAGTCAGTAACACTGAAAGGCACATACTGAAAAAGGGAGTAAAACCTTAAAACCTGAAGTTATCAAGTAGTTTGAAAATGCTTGACTCTTGCAGACCCCAGGAATCACAGGAATATGAAATTTACATACTGAAGTTGCACAGAGGTCTTTTTTTCTGGTGGACCCTTTGTCAGGTGCAGGAAGGCTAACCAAAGCCAGGGGTGGCCTCGTTGTTGTGATTTCTGTGCTCCAAACAGACCAGCTCACAGATGTGCTCCAACACAGAAATGTTGGAGCGTTGTTTTTTCATTGGACAGATTGTTGACCAAACTGGCAAGGCTTCACAGCCAAACCCTTCTTACGGTGTGTCATTCGCAGAGCCAGATCCAGGCAAGTTCAGGTTTAGTGATTTGTACCCATGTCACCTTGGACTTGTTTTGCAAGCAATTGAAAAAAACAGGTCATGTTTGGTACTCTGGAGATACTGCTGTTTGTGGTTATCCCCAGATATAAACATTTTGCATGCATCAGACCACTTTGGTCATCTCACAGTTAACAGAATCCCCTAGTGAGCAGCTTACAGGGGAGCTCACACTTTCCGGAAAACTCTGTCCAGTAGCAGGGGATTGCTGCAAATCTCCTGGTACGAAGGCTTGACATCTTATGGAAGTGGCTTCTGTATCTGGCAGCTTCTGCATCCCACTTGGAGTTGCAGCCAGACATCTTTATAAACGTATTAAAGGCTGAGAGTTTTAAAGAGAGCTAGTAGCAGCCCTTAGATGTTCAAAAATCCAAAAGTAAATCACTGTTTTACCTTTCTTCCATCCTTCAAAATGCTACGTGTTCTTATTAATTTTGAAGTCAAATTCGTGACTCAAGAATTTTTGAGTTCTGTTGTGATTGAACATCGAGCACATGTGTAATTATCGGACTTTAAACAGAAAAAGTAAGTACAACTACTTTTTATACCCATTCTCAGTGTATAGTACCTAATATTATGTTGTGTTTTAGACAACATTGATATGAAAATGGCATTTGAAGTAAGAAAATAACAGGAAATATTTATTTTGTGAATTTGTCTCTGTATTATAATGATTGCATTTGCTCATTGCACACTCTTACAGATGAGATCTCCAAGACAGTGTTTTTGATTCATTGCCTGTTGGGGTCTTTGAATTATTTCTAAGAAAATCTGGTAAAGATGGTTGAGAAGCTATGTTCAGCCACAGAGCATCTAAACACTAGAAGAGCTTTCCAGATTGTCTTTTTTAAGCCCTGAAGGTACTAAAGAGTCCTCAAGTTCTGGCTGTTTCCCAAAAGCCCTTGCTTGGGTGTCTCTTAAACAGCTTGATGTTTCTCAGCTGGGTAGAAGAAAGTTAAGCAAGTCCTGAATTTAACAAGGCTAGGTAAGAGGCCAATGTTTTTAATTACCTCATTCCTCTTCTGGTCTTGAGAGCTGAATGTTGTGTTCTAACTGCTCTGTCATTTATTCTTCTGGGTACGGGCTGTGGGGTTGACTGGGATTTGCACATCTATACAAGCACTTAATGTGTTTCTTACCAAGTGCTTTACCCACTTAAAGGTATTTGATTGTGATCATTATTTTACTTATTAAAGGTATTTTTGTGGTTAACACAACTGGTGCTCTGGCAGCGGATGTAACTTTTCTTCAGCTTTGGTGTGGAGGTCATCCAGCCCCTTGTGTTATCACAGCAGTGAGATTAATGCTGGCACTAGTGACCATCATCTCTTACTTGGCTGAATGCTGTTTTTAGGCATTTTGTGCTTGACAATATACCTCTCCAGGGAAGTGTGAAACTTCAGCTCAAAGAATCATGAGGCAAACAGTGTTTCAGTCTCATCTGACTCCGGTGATACGCCAAGTGCTGAACAAAAATAAAAAAATAAAAGCACAGAAATGACAGAAGAAATTGCTGGAGAAACTGAAGATCACCTCTGGCCTAAATTGAGAGGAATTCTTCTTCTGCCTCACAGACAGATGAGTCTGCAGATGCTGCTGTGGCTAGTTTTCTTGAATATGTGACCCATGAGACTGAAAGTGAGATGATAGGAGGTCTCCTGTGTTTCTCTACACACTATCAGCTCAAAAACATGCAGCAGATATAGACAGAATATCATCACGTGTTTCCTGCAGGTGAATGCTGAGAGATGGTAAGTGTGTTGAGATTTGCATTGGGGAGGATTTTCAGTGACTGGACATCTTGATTGTTGGATGCCTTTATAAAACAGCCTGTATTTCTGCTGGGATTATGCAGAAGACATTAGCCAATGTGAAAACTATTTCAGATAACTGTTGTGAAAAGTTAACTTCATCAAAGATTCTCCTGTGAAATCATCTGCATTTCTAGTTTTATCTAGTGAAATAAGCAACAAATGTGTTCGATTTTCATTCTAAACTATAGTGACTGTTGAGGCAAAATTCTCAGACATTTACTTTCTTCATTTTTAACAACTTATATATATATATATATATTTTTTTTTCTGCAAGCCTTTTTATTTTCTGCATGTTTTATTTATCGTTTTGATTTGAAAACAAAACCTGGTTGTGCTTGGCTCTTTGCATAACAAAACAGTACTTTCATTGTGAAGTTTCATGCCTGAGTCTGCTCAGTTAGAGAACAACTTAGAAAATAACTTGAAGAAAATGACTTGAAACCTTTCATGGCTTTTTGGCTGGAATATGCTTTGAGTGATACAAATAGTGGTCAAATACTAGTTTTACCAGTACTTCTCTGAAACCAAGAGGGATTAGGACTGGAACTTGCAATTGAGAAGGGACTTCAAAATTCATCCTAGCTAGAAAGAATAGACAGTACCTTTACCTGGAAGATAAAAAAATACTAATATTATTCTCAACCACCTACTTATGAGAAATGACAATTTGTATCCAATTTTCCTAAATCAGGTACTGAAGCAGAGGTATCACTACAATTGTCCCCAATTCTTTTAAGTCTTCTCTCACTTTGTGCTACAAAACAATCCCTATCATTTTATTAGAAGGGTTGGACAAAGCCCTACAAGCAATTGCCTAGATTTCTTTTCCAAAGGTGGTAAATTTGCCAGATGTGTCTGTCAGGCCATACAACGATTAGCCGAAAGTAATGACACTTCATCTTTCCTGAAGTAACATAGCGTAGCTATTCAAAATTGGCCACCTACCTACATGTTCCAACCCATGAAAGGCAACTGATGGGAAAATTGGAGTGGGATGGGCGTGTGACAGATAACCACAAATGAGGGCTCTTCCTAAGGCTTTTGGCCAAACCAGCAGTGCCTCAGAATCTGAGTGAACCCACTGTAAGGGAAAGTAGTCAGAAGAAGTTGTTAGTACTAACATTATTAAACAGTCACTAGTTCTTTGGAACATAAACACGGTGGGACGTGCAAGCATTCTCAGCTGCATGTTTTGGGCTAGATGAAGGTAAGGGGCATAAATTACCACAAGCTGCTTGGGTCGGGGCCTGGTGCCCAGCTCCTGCCTGCCCAGGGCGGCCCTCATGCGAGTAGAGTTGCCTGAGGAAGCACCGTGAGAAATCCCCCCAGAGAGCTGCATTTGAACTTCAGTGTGACAGTGCAGGGGGCCAGCACCCAGCTGTGGGGCCTGCTGATGTGCCTGCCTGACTGGGCCACAGGTCTTCTTTGTCAGACCTCTTGGACTTTTGTCAGGCTTCATGGACGTTTCTGGCAGTTACTGGACTCTTGGCTGATCCTGGTGACCATCACCAAACCTACTTTACTCTTCTTGCAAGCCACTCCAGATCTTTGTTAGAGTCCTTTGAGCTTTACTTTCATCGGCCAAACTGAAACACTAGTTACTATTGTTTAACAGATGATGTAGAAAAAGGTAATGCTAATATAATTGACATTCATGGTTAGCATCTTGTAATTAACTTTTTCCCCCTTTACAATCACTGGAGGACTTTGTGGACTAGGTTACCATACCACTAATATCAAAAAAGGTGAGAAATGGGTCATGTTGCGATCCCTATTTTTAACCCCATTTACATTATGGCTTATTAAACATTTCCATTGTTCAAATTGGTGACCTGATGTTATTCATTGAGATTTTAACTCTATGTATTTTTCACAGTTCTGGTTTCCATCATGTACTTGGCATAGTTCAAATGTAACTATTTAGTAGTGAGGTACAACTTTTAATTTATCACTTCCATTTTTGCAGAAACATTTTTTAAGCATTTATTATGATTACTTGTTTATTATGACACATTGCTTCAGGTTAGAATCTTAACTAATTTTTAATGAGGATTCTAAATCTACTAATGTATGTAAAAAGTCTAGGAAGAGTACTATTTTTATTAAACAGGGGTATTACTGTAAACATCACCAAGTGATTATGTTTTCACCATTTTATTCAAAGACGTTCAGTGCTAATACTTACTACTCAACTTCAATATAATTTTGGAACCACAATCCTAAGAAGTAGGTGATCTTAGAAAGAAGACGAATTATTAATGCAGAGTGGCATAGTCATCAACAGACTACAAAATACACTTTAAAAATCGTGCTTTTACAAATATGGCACAGACTCTGCTGTAGCACTGTATGCTTTAAAAGCTGCAGATACATTTTAGAAAACACTGATGAAGCCATTACTGTTCCATCCATTTGTTCATAGTATATATCATTATTCAAGAAATTTAAGAACTGTAATGATGGAAAATCACACAGAAAGAAAAGAAAAGGAACATGGACTTTGTCAGAAACAAGGGCTACATTTTTATTCAAGAGGCCCATAATGACGGAAAATCACAGTGAAAGGCAGAGACGAAACAGGGATCCCATAAAGGACTGACACACCACAGTGGCACAAGTAGTAGAACAGTCATAGCAAGTGGATAAAAATAAAGAAAACAAAATTAACTAGAGAAGAGCTGGACTCTGGGATGAAGCACAAAACAGAAACAAATCACAGCAAATGCTGAAGATTAATTTCAAAGAAGCTGCGGAGAGTGAATGGAGAGACAAGTTGCATCAATATTAATGAAGCTGAAATAGAGCTCCAAACGACCACGAGTGCAAAATGGCACAGAAAACATTTTCTTTTTAAATAGGTTGGAGATTGGTTCACAAGACCTTCATAGAAATGACGAGAATTCACAAAAGACATTACAGGAAATATGGTAAACAATTTTAACACAAATCTTAAAGGTGAACTATAGGAAGATTTAATTACCACTGCATACATTTGTGGTTTTAATTCATAGTTTATAGGCAAGATGTTCAGAAAAGTAACAGAAGTGTGTTTTCTGACATCTAATGATCTATAAATGTCTTAAAGGGATCTTATGCAACTCCAAGTATTGGCCTTTGATTTTTTTCAAGCAGTCTAAGAGAGTTAGGCACCTAAAATCCTTAGTGATATATTCTTCTTTGGGGCTTTATAAAGTAAAAGGAAATGTTATTGCCCACCTTGAAATGAAGAAAGAACAAATACATGTTACGTACAGGTTGGCAGTTAGAACTGTGCAGGCAGGAAATAAACCTTTCTTCCCAAATTACTTAAGGCAGACGTGACTACAGGCTGTGGAGCTCTCAGGAGCTCTTGGATGCTTGACATTAAAAATTTGTGCCCCGCCAGCTGACAACTGTATTCACTTCCAGTCAGACAGCCTGTAGTTACAAACAAGGGGTCACATTTTAAGAACCCGATTTCTAAAAAAGACCAACACAAATGTGTAATTTCTCAGATGATGTTGTCAGGAGTCCTGTAAATTGAAACTGGCATGTCAAGCGCTGCAAGATCTTCCTTAGCTAGAAAGCAGAGCAAGTGAGTACTTTTCCTGATAAAGATTGCTCTTCCCTAAAAAAATTCAGTGTGTGAGGCTAAATTTCAGTGTCTTAGAGATGCAATCAATTGATCTGTTTTACTTGCTTAACAAATGAAACTGCTGAAGGTTTTGCATCTGCCACGAGAGCCGCCGCACACTTTTCCTTCTTGTCATAACGGGTTGGTGACGTGATTGCAGTGCGTTCCCACAGCCTACCAGCAGTCTTTTCCACTTCACGGGTCTTACTGCACCAGCTGTAAATACGCTCACCTTTTTTACATTGCAGTAAAGAGATGATGATCTAAGTAAAGCTATTCAGAGTAATAAAGCTGCTTCATAAGGCAAAATTTTGCTTTAAAAGGGAGATTGGGATATAAAATATTGGCATAAATGTATATGAAGACATAGGGTAGATTTGGCAGAAGAAGAGCTATTGGTGGAAGGCCATGCTCTCACTTTTCTTTGTGGGTGTGGGGGAGGCATTGCATAGTGGCAGGCCCTAGTTAAATTTCTACTGAAAATCTCTCTGTGGAATTTATTTGGGCCCTGAAATCCCCGTCAATGAAACCTGTATACAAGCATCCACGCTTGAGTTAAACTTTGGTTGTATCCACAAAAATACCAGAATTGTGAGACAATGGTATTCCTCTGCTCACGTTTTTTAATTTTTTAATGCTGTGATAGTAAACTTTACCACATAGGAAGTAACTTCTTAGTGTTTCATAAGAGAATTTCATTGTCTTAGCAGAACCGCTCTGCAGAAGTATTGTTGGGCTGTGGGCCAGCAAGGCCTTCTGGCATGCCATCCTCTGGCTTGCTGTGCCTGTCCTCCAACCCAGCAACTCCAAGGGCAGGATGGTGATCGCCTTCGATTATTGGCATGAGTGTTATTCTCATTTTGGGAGAACAGGGCATGAGATAAAATGGAAGGGTGTCTGCTAAATGGTGTTCTTGCTCATCTGCATTGGCTTTTTGATGGCTGTTGCCAGATGATGGTGCTTGTGTGGCACTTGTGGCTGTTACTGACCTACAGAGGTAGAGGCCGATATATCTTAGAAATTGCTGTGACTCTTGATCTGTGCTGGGACATAGCGTACATAGTGTATATACAAGTTGTTTCCTTCAGACCTTCAAGGCAAACATAAATAGGTCATTTTGAAGGACTGTACTCTTGTTTTACGGAGTTCTTCATCAAGCATGGAGAAAACCTGGGTGTTTACGGTCAATTCATGACTTACAGTTTCATCTTATACTCTTATTACTGTATTTTAGTGTATCCCTTCTTTTGATCCACAGCAAAAAGAAAGTGACAAAATGGAAATGTCATCTCTCTATCAACAGGGCAGTTATGAAAACAATTATACAGATCAGCAGTAAGCAGAAAAATGAAACAACTGTATTCTAGATAAAAATGATTTTTCCAACTTCTTTGTAATAGTAGTAGAGTTTGAAGAAACATGGAATCCAAGGTGTTACCAGAGCTCTTCTAAAACATGGATACAAGGTAGGTCAGAAAGAGGAAACCTGGAGCCAGGGAAAGAAAAGCACCTGAAGGCACAGTGTTCTTCCAGCTTTGAAGAAGACTGGCTCTTAGGAACAACTTTGTAAATTAACTATGGGGAAAACATTGGTGATGAGTGAAGCTTTGAGTTGGTAAGCCTTTTCCAGTGGAGAATCATGAAATAAGTTGCAAAATAGCTAAGAGATCCTCTTCTGAACACTCGAATGAGGCATAATTGTGTTGTGACTTTTTCTTATGAATATCACTGTGATGAAATTAAAGAAAATTTATATATATTTATATGGTCCAAGGCTAAAATTGCTTCTCTTACTGAATTTTTATAGTGTAATAGCTGAATTACTATACAGTAATAATTGGATTCCTGTAATGACCACAAGAATACAATAACAGCTGTTTGCAGTTAGCATTTACATGGAAATTGGAGCATTCTAGCAAACGAATCTCCATTGTGTTTGCAAAGGTCACCATAACCCTAACTTAGAACTGTCATCCCACTTTCTCAAGGGTGCAGTGCTACCACAGCATTTCTGGATTGGACTCAGATATGCACCCACTTGGTCAACCTAGCAATGCTCCTTCACGAGGCAAAGCTTCTAGATGACTGCTGTAGTAAACTCTTGGAATTTTATACGTTGTTCTACTCAATGTCTTCTTGAAGAAGTAGATAATGTCCTTGGTGTCTTTCCACATGTGTAGGTGTGACTCACTTTGGTGCTCTAATGAGCGAGTCCTGAGGACCATTCCGCAGCCCCTCAGCATCCAGCCCCTGTTGCTCTCCATCGTTACTGGAGCACACGCTGCCTTTGCCGTGGTACAGCTGCTGTGGTTTTTCTCAGAAGCCTGGCTGACCTGCCTAAGGTTGCAGCTTTTGACAGATCTTAAGGAATTCTTTGGTATTTTGTGAGTAATAACTCTTAACTCTTGTCCATGAGTAACTCTTTTTCCCCTACTTTTCTCTGCGTGTAGTAGTAGTAACTGTAGAATTGTTTTTATTTTAAATTGATACTTGCTTTTATACTGTCATTTTGCTAGGCTACTGGCAAGTTCAAAGCAGACTTTTCATTTTAGAACTAAAATTTCATTAATTCCCCAGTAATTTTTCCTACTTCAGTATCTCTCTTCTCTCATCCCTGTCTGTGATTGAATCTTTTTCGCTATTCTCACTGTGGAAATTTTAGTACATGTTATACCTGTTAGTGACATCATCCATGTTAAAGTTATGAAAGTCAGCTGAAATTTCTATGATCTAGAAAAAAAAATATTAATATGTGCCAGACCAGACTGTTCCGCATTATTATGCTCCTGAGATGCCAAAGTTTGGGACGTGGCTGAAAATGGTAAGAGATATTTTCTGCCGCTGCAACAATCCTGAGAGCTTTGAAGTGGCACTAGCATCATTAACAATCTCTTACCCTTGTACTGGACTTTAAGTAAGGAGAGTGAGTATAATGAAAAAGAATGAAAATCAGTAAATATAAACATGAAGTATGGTATGAATTTAAGAATTGAAGGCATGGCACAAGGCTAGATTCTCTATGGAATTGGATAAATCCACAGTTAAGAAAGCAAAGCCAAAGCCTATTGAATCCAATCAAGCGTAGTGTTTAAAAATGTTGTGTTAAAGTACAGTTCAGCTGGGTGATGCGTGCCCTTAAACTCCCCAGAAGTCACTGAACAGCGCTGAGTTCAGACTGTGCCCTTGAGCAGCATTTCTTCTTAGCACTGAGCGTATTTATTCCTCAGAGCCATCCCATTCCCTCCCAGGGGCAAGGACCCAGGCAATCCAGGATTGGTGGCGTGCAAAAGCAACTTTGTTCTTCTAACCCCCTGGGTTGCACTGAACATTGCCCGGTCACAGCAAGGATCAGGGGCTCTGTGTTTATTCTTTCAGTTCTACAAAACCACTTATTTTTGTAGTTAACGGTGGCTTTGCAGTAAATATATGTTCTGGGAAGCAAAAAGCAAAGAGTATGTTGGTGGCACAAACCACGAGGTGTTTGTTTTATTGCTCTCCCTTAAACATTGTTTTTAATCAGGTAGAGTCGCTCTAGGACTGTTTGACTTCTGCACGTGTGCTAGCTGTACAATAAGCTGTATTTTTTGCAGGCATTCATGTTGTAGAGTTAAGATGACATTGAGATGACTGCTGTCTAGATGTTTTTTCCATCAAACTTACAGAACACATTTTAAGTAACAGGATTGTTATAATTTAAGCTATGCATGCCAGTTTAAAACAAGGCTTTCACCGCTATGAGACATTTGGATAGAAACATTCAACCAAGTAAGGCAAAGCAGGACTCTAAATGCAACTTGAAAACAAAGGTAGGTAAGGTGAAATGTTACAAAGCCAAAGAGATGATTTCTAGCTGATGGAATCAAATGCTTTCAAGTCCTTTACTGTAGGTTAGTGAAACAGCAATGACTAACAGTAAATTAGATATTGAAATGAATTAAAGGGGGCATTATTTACAGTATGGTGTGTGATGAAGTACAAAGAGGAGCAATTAAAAAACTGTATGCAAACTTGCAAATTCGTGCTCACGTAGCACTGATTTAGACATGCTGAACTAGAAGCAGCAGCAGAAGTGGTCAAGATCCTAAAATTTTTCTCTCTTCCAGACTTCAGGTGTTTTCCCTGATAGCTAAAACCAGAGTTATCCACAAAGTAGACTTTATAATGCATATTTATGTATATATATGCATATATATATATATGTATATTCTTTTATTTCACGTAGTAAACTGCTGATACCTGTATTTGCTTATGAACTGGCGAGGAAAAAAAAAAAGTTAAACTTAACTGGCTGCTAGATAGATAGCAACTTTCTTGTCATAGATATTCAGCGAGGTTAATTATTTTTATTGGAAGACAGTTGAAGAAAATTATCTTCTGAGAAATACCATGCCTATACTAAAAAGATGGACAACAAAATTGACCCTCAAAATGTTAGGAGGGCAAGAAAATGTATTTGATGGAAATGCTCCCCAAAAGTAGCCTTTCACAATGCTTGCGGTCTTATTAATGGAGCCAGGTGGGTTCATGTCTTATTCTGCAGTGAAGTAGCCTTGCTTGACCCTACTTTCAGGACATATGGAGTAGGATGGGTAGGAGTGGGCTGGCTTGACCTTTTAGAAGGGTGGGAAACCAAGATGTGTTGATTCCATTCCTGAAAAAGACACAAATTTTGCTTACTGGAGGCTTGTTATTTATGGATGCAAAGGCTGCAGAGCTGCTCAGCAGTTATTCGTATGTATTTTTGGTTAATTTCAGTATGTCTGAATGTTCCTTGTAGTAATCCATTTGCTTCATTCAAGAGCTAAGTAACTAAACATTAATTGGTTGAATTAGTTGGTATTATACTTTTCTTTTTCCTGTTGATACGTTAGAATAAAGTAATAGAAAGACTTGCATAAGCATGTTACCACCAAAGACTGCCTATTAATGATTATCACTACAGTAAGAGGAAAAACCTCTGCATGAACACAGTAGTCTTTTTCTCCACCATAGTGCAGCAAAATCTTTGGTCACTGAAAAGGAAGATAAGTAGTAACTGCCGGTTTTTTGATATGCAATTCTAAATTAGGCTTTGGAAAACAGTGTCCTTTCTTAGCAGTAAATAAATAATCAAGATTATATTCCTTTTATTGTGACTGAGATGATATATAATCTGATGGTACTCTCACCTTGACTCCTTCACTCTGGTGGTTTTCCAGTTCTGAGCATTTAATCTTACGGACCTAAAATAGGACATGCTATAAGAACAGTTTTTACTGACATCTCTCCTTCAATTTTCTTAGCAGGCAAACACTTGATGGTGTCTGTCTGTAATGGTTCAGAGGAACAGTCTGAGCTCAAGAAAGTGTCTTTAATTTTTTTTTTCAAGAGTCTTGATCAGACTTCTGTAACATTCTACAACTAATTTTTAGTATATTCTAAATATCTTCTTGACATCTAATATGTTCCCAGGTACAACCTCTCAAGGATCAGTTTGTTATTTATTAAATTGCTGTGCGAGTTGTTATAAATAAATCCGGATGTGTTTACAACGCGCACGTGCCTTTGGAGTATATGCTGTCTTTATTAATCTCAATAAGCATGGACAAAGATCTAGTAATATGCCTAAGTGCCACTGCTCCTTGAGTCCGAAAGGAAAGCTGATGCTCAGTGCATATTCCCGGTATTCTACCTTTCTGGTGCTGCCTGCTCCAGCGCAGGATTGTTGGGTCAGGAGACAGAAGACCAGGAGATCTGAACCTGTGTCTGTGCTTGCAGTGGACCGGGTTACTCTTCAAGTGCCTTGATGTTGCTCTTTCATTTATGTTGTTATTTGCAGAAGGGTCCAGGGTCTTGGTGACAGTTCCCATACAAGCAATAACCACCTCAGAATGCTCCTAGAGATCACATTGAATAAAAAGGCCTGTAGAGGAGGAAATCCTTAAATTATAGCATGACATTTTGACAGGGCCAATTTAGGTTGAGAGAATTGTTGTTTTCTTGCTGATTTATTTGTTTTTGGCAAATTGTTTGAACAGATCTTAGAGGAATTTAGATGAAAAATGAATTATTCTTCAATTAAAATATTTTAAAGACCCATTAAATCAAATTACACGCTCAGCTAAGTATTTGCACTCTTCAAGGTATCGGAATGTGATGTTATCATAGATTTATGACAAAGGAAAAAAATGATCTAGACGCATAATGCAAAGTCTAATCATTATGGACTTTTTTTTTTCTCCTGTTGAAAATGGTATTATCAAAGTAATTTGATTGGGGAACTGGTGATCTTAATGACTTACAGCTAGTTAGCAATCTTCAACCTATTTATAGATTAAAATTATCTCCTTGTTTCTTTGAAACAGCAAATGGGAACATTCTTTATTCTGGTAACTGTCAGTGTAGCCCTGGATGTCCTTGCTGTTACCTGGCACCCTGCAGACATACCGACTTCTGAAGCCAGCCACTTCTTCCCTGAACTGAGCTGAGAGTCAAGTCCAGTCTTGCATCTGAAGACTGACTGAACAGGCTCTGCGCGCCTGCGCTCTCCTTCGTAGGACAGCAAAGTTGATTGCATAGGGCCATTGCTGAAGCAGCAAAAACACAGGCTAGTATAACGATGCTCACTCATTACACTAAAATCCTATTTACAGGTTAAGTGGAACCCCTGCATGGAGATAAATTCTTCTAGTACCCCTGTAACTTCTTGCAGGTCCCTGTTACCCCTCTTGCCTAGCCCAGGCAGTTCTGGCAGTTTCTGCCGGACAGAGCCAGCCCTGCCGGGCTCAGCGCTCCTCTGCTGGGAGATGGAGGCTGGGTGCTTGTGCACCTGCAGCTGGCTGTGGCACGCTGCTCTCGCCTCCTGCTCTGGCTCACTGATTCCTCAGGCTGGTTTTGCACCTCACACAGCCCCAGTTTTATTCATTTATCACCATCCCCTTTCTTTGAGTCTTTGATTTTGGGATGGCTGTTTACTTCTTGTGGGAAGGAAGCCCCAGGGGGGCTGGTGTTGTCACCAGCGCTAGGCCTAAGTGATGGGATTTGTGTGTGTCTTGCGGCCGTCTTTCCTCTAGGCGGGCAGGGCTCATCTAAGCATGTTCTTTTTTTAAGCTGGCATATGTACTTTTGCTGCTTTGGTTTATAGCAAATGAGCTGCTGTTATATATACATTGTGACTTATTCAGTAAATGCAATTACATTTGATTGTAATTTAATCGGAGGGTGGTATTTGCCTTCTTAATGATGATCTAAGACGTTACATTAGACTATGGATTGCTGTCTGTGAATGGCTTTGGATGTGGCACAGTCCAAAAGCTTCAGGAACGTCTTTTTACGCTTGATATCACCAAGTATCAAATTGCAGACAACCCCCGGCATCCTTAGAGGTTTAAGTCTCCAGTCCCGCACGCTGCGGTGCCTCCAGCCCGCCTGGACGTGTACTCGCAGCAGCAGGGTGAAGCCGAGCTCTCCGTGCTTCCCCGTGGCAATTCCTGCTCCGTGCCCGTTGGGCCGGCCCACGGCAGGGCCTCACCTAACCGGCCCGTGCCGCCTCGCTCTGCCGCCGGGCCGCAGGGCCCCGAGCTCCCGTAGTGGTTCCGGGGCAGCACGGAGGGCCCGGGCCGCTCCCGGAGCCCCGCGGAGGCCGCCCCGCCGCCGGGCCCGCCCCGCTGCGCTCCGCCGACCTTTCCCCTGGCGGCGGGCACGGCCGATGGGCGGCGCGGCCCCGCCTGTTCCGCCGGCGGCAGCTGCTGGGCCGGCGTGTCCCGGCCGCGTGTGAGGCCGCTCCGCTCCGCTCTGCTCCGGGCCCGTGCCGCGCCGCGAGGTGAGCCCGGCCGCCCGCAGCCCTGGGGGGCTCGGCTGCGTGGGGGCAGCCCCCGCCCCGCTCCCCTCGCCTCGCTTCCCCGCCCTGGCGCGGCCGGGCCCCCGGGAGCAGGCCGCACACCGGGCCGGGGCTCTGCGGGCGGCCTCGGGGGCGGGTGGGCGGGCGGGGGGCTCTCCGCCCCTGGGCGGCTCCGGGCGGCCCTCGCCGCGCGGGGCCTTCAGGGCGCTCTGCTCTGCTCTGCCTCCGCAGATGCCCCCGAAGAAGGCAGGTGACGGCGTGAAGGCGCACCCCATCATCGGCAGGTTCGGGACGTCCCTCAAGATCGGCATCGTCGGGCTGCCCAACGTCGGGTAGGTGGCGGCTGCCCCCGCCCCGGCCCCGGGAGCTTCGTGGGCATGGACACGCGGGGGCCTGGCTGCTTTCTTTGGAGGGATAAGGTGCGCGGGGAGGGCTTCACGGGGCGGGGGCTGTCGCGGGCAGCGAGCAGGACTGCCGCTCCTGGAACTTCTGGGGAGTTGGTGAAGGCAAATGTCACCGAGGTGGTGAGGTGCAGGTGAGCTCTAGTCCCCTGGCGTGCTCCCCAGCTGGCGCCCGGCGGAGGAGCCTGTCTTGAGGTGCTTCTGAAGGAGGGTAAGTCACCTGGAGAGCGCTCGTGGGAAACTGGCAGTGATCTGCGTATCGTGCCCACTAAAACAACCTCCAGGCATTCACAAACTTAGAATCCTTGTACGATAGGATAGCAAAATAAATAACAGGGAGAAGTAAGGGGAAAGTGGCTGTAAAATAGTACAAAAATAGTATAATTGCTATCTCTTTAATGAGGTGTAAAAGCATATTAACAGTCTCTATCAGGACTTCCATTTTGGTTAACATTATGAAGCTTTTTGAAAGCTTTCCCTACTTAATTCTGTTCTGAAAATAAGAAAGAAAGCTTTGAACTTGTCTTTAAGCCATAACGAAAAAATAAGAAGCCAGTATTAATATCTATTTAATTTTTTAGGGCCTAGGAGAGTTGTACACCAGAAAAAAATAATTAGCGGTAGCAATGGCTAACATGTAAATGGAGAACATAACATTCGCAGTTACAAAGAAACTTTCAAGTATAATTGTGACTTACTTTTGAGCATTTTGGCTGTGTACAGGGGCAGCTAGCAGACTTCTTTTACCCAGTAGCAAAGAAAGTCTGTAAAACTGAAATTAAGGAGACAAAGGAAACACCTACCAGAATATTTATGGTAGAAGACTCAGGACTTGGTTAAGAACTTTATCTTAGCAATAACTCAAGAGTGGCTAGTTTGCTTTAATAAATGCCAACTAACAAAATAATCTACTCTCTGGTTTAAATGAAATGTTCTTTTTTTTCCTAGCAGTTTTACTGACAGTAATTAACACACACACAAAAATATTTGGTGAGTTAAACTGTATATTCACGTGCACAAAAGATTACTTATAATTGATTAGCTGATGTGACTCACTTTCTTTGCTCCCTTTTTTGGTTGTTGACTTGTTTGGTTGTTGACTTTTATTGCTTAGATACTGAAGTTGGGTTAATGCTTAAATAAATCTGGAGAAATAATATAATTGTGGAAAGGGCCAATGAGTCTCAGTAAAGTACGTTCACTTGAAATAAGTTTTCAGGCTTCCGTATTGTTTTCTCATTTTGTGCTTGAGGAAAATGAGTAGTGGCCAGTAGAGCTGTGCTTTACTTTTGACCTAAAATTTCTCAGCTGATGTGCGCGATACAGTCACTTAGAGGAATTCTTTAGGGCCCGGAAGAGAGGTAAAAATTGAGTTTTGATGTGACACTCCACATGGTGTGTTTGAAAGCATCTTGTACTAGAAACAGTGCAATGGTCACAACCTCTTGAAGCAGAAGGATAGTTCGGTATTGCATGTGGTTTGGGATAACATGTCTTTCTATCCAGCCCTTGTAAATTCTTCTAATTCAAATTTGTTTAAGAAAGTGTCTTTTTTTTAATAGGAAATCCACATTTTTCAATGTATTAACAAAGAGTCAAGCGGCAGCAGAAAACTTCCCGTTCTGTACTATTGATCCAAATGAGAGTCGAGTACCCGTGCCAGACGACAGATTTGACTTCCTGTGTCAGTACCACAAACCTCCAAGGTAACTCAAGTTCTTCATATTTTTCTTTGGTTAAGCAGGTGAAATGGTGTTGCTGAAACCAAAGTTTTCATAGAAGTTTAATGTGATTACCGTGTCTTTGTTCTTACTGATGTCTCAGTATGTGAAACGGTATGTATACAACCAAATGGACTTCTTTTTCCATGTGACCTTTGTGCTGTGAGTGAGAAATCTAGGTGCTGCTAGTCATTGCTCAGCTTTGTTCCACCTTTGAAAGTAGAGCGGTGACTTGGATCTCCTGCAGAGATTTGGAAAATCAACACTAACAATAGTGGACATACCTAATTTGTGCCATGAGATTTCTCATTTTAAAATTTTCATCCTGTCTTTTGCATTGTTCAGAATACAATATATGCCATTGATATTTAGCTACCTTACAACTCGACCTGTGTCGCCAGTCTTTTAACAGTAACGTTTATGGACAGCCTTTTTCCCCAGTGCCCTCCTGTTTTTTGGGCTCTCCTATTTGTTGCCTGATACATTCAATGGTATTCAGTGCTCTCTCTCTTCCAGATGTTTCCCTGCTCTGTAAGTGTATTGATTTTGTCACATTATTGGGTTTTGGTAGTGACTGTTTTCATAGCCTGCTCTACGTGCTCAGTGTGAGAAATGGATTTGTGATTGAAAAGAAGAGTTTAAGGTACTTTCAGAACTCAGAAACTAAAATAGATACTCAAAACTTATTAATTTCAGTTTTCAGCTAAGTGCAGATGTAGCTTGAATAAAGTGAATGTACATAAATCATAGGGCCAAATTATCATGCATGTCCGTGCCTTTGTTTAACATTTGGGCCTCAAGTTTTTGAGCCAGATATCTCTCAGTTGTAAAGAGATCACTGACCAAGAATACATTTGTCAACTTAATTTCCAGGGCCAAACAAGTTACTTCTGTCTAATTCCTACATGCTTTTTAAATACTGAAAAATACGCTAATGAGGAGCTATTTGTTTAGGTGAATTGTTATAATGTTACCTAATCTGCCTTCCCAAGTGAGCCCGAAGAAGCTTGTTACAATGTATGCTATGCAATAAAGCTGTGCTGAACTTGAGACAAAAACTTTGGTCTGTTGATTGTGCAGAAGTAACAATGTGGCTTATAAGATTCATAGTGGTTTTTTTGTTTCATTTTTTTAAGTCTAAATTGTAATGATACCACTGCGTGGCCACATAAACACTCTGTTTCTTCTCATTTAACTATGACTGGCTACTTCTAAATCAGGAGTTGAAGTGACAAAGAGAATGAGCTCTTCCTCCTCACCTTCTTTGGCCATCTCTCCTTAGAAGGAATGCGTGGTGTCCCACTTGGAAGCTGTCTGGAGAGAGAACACACAAAACCTCTTCCCTTTAATATTACTGGATGTTGTTATTGGATTGCTTAAAATAAATGGGTATAGGGATTAGTGAGTAGCTCCTCCGAGTTCTATTATTCTGCTTTTTTCTCTTTAATATTTCACTGTAACAAGAAAAAAAAGGCAGTAATTCAGTAGCACAGTAGACTGAGGTAACGCTCCTTGGACTGTTTGTGCTTATCTGGTTGGAACTAACTCAGGGAAAGGTGGCCGTGGTCATGAAGATACACAATTTAATTTACATTTAAATTGTAATTTAAATTCCTTAATTTCTCTTGAATAGTCTTGATTTCTTTCTTCATCTTTATGTACGACGTTCAGTGTTAATTTTCTACGTGTTTAGATTAGTAAAAGTAATCAATCTGTGCATGCAGAAACGTCGTATAAACATTAAGTTCTCGTTAAACCAGCCTCATTTGCCCTAACGCCTGAAGATTTTGTCTCGTGCAGTTTAAAGCACTGATGTTTTTATTCCCTATATGCTACACTTAATCACAGCAGAACTGCAGCCATTGTATGGGGGTAGGAGGGAAGAGGGCTTCGTTGTGAGTAACGTATGACAGGCCAAAGCCATCTTGCCTGGGTGCTTGGAGTCCAGTGCTCCTGAGAGCCTTTTTGCACGGTGTGAGTAGTGGCCGTGCAGAGCGGCAGCAGCCAAAAACCTCACCTGCCTCTTTGTGCTGGGCTCCCGCAGGCGCGGCGAGCGTGAGGCTGGGCCAGGCTGGCAGGTGCTGTCATCTGGATGCTGGGAGTAAACTTTTGCAAATGAAATCAGGTAGGCAACAATTGGAGGCAATGACACGAAGTTTGTTCTGTACTTAATAGATCAAGGTGTACTGACTGAACCATGCTCGGTGAAAACTCACGCTTTTTATGTTGTGCTAACATCTAGCTTTTCCAGAGAGGAAAGCTGGGGTTTTATTTTGTCCTTCTCCTACTTCTGTTTCCCCAGCATGGGTACTTGCAGGCAAGGCTTGACTGACTAATGATTGAATTAGTTTCAGTTTAGCAATTAGAAAAAGATTATCTTTGTTGGAAGATAATCCCTTTAGGAACAAAAGCAGAAATATGTATTCTTTTTCCTTGATCTATAAATCTTAACCAGGTAGGAAACAATGGTATCCACTAATTTTAAAATAGAAAAGATGTTCTTCATCTTGGCAGGTAGCTCGTGCTTGGAAAATTGGGAAATGAAATCCAGAAACAATTGATCTGTTAACTGCAGGTAGAATTTTAACAGGAAAAGATTTTAAAGCCTAGGCTTCTGCTTCCTGCTCTGCTTAAAATCAAATCAGATTGTAACCAGGAATGAGTAAAATACAAGGAACTTGTTTGGTCCATCCTTTCTCAAGTTAGCAGTATTCATTTGGTTCCTGGTGTGTTTGCAGCTGTAAGTAGATGCATTGTGTGGCACAGTTGTATTCACAAAACAGTACTGATTGCTGCTACTTCTGAAGTTGCAATACTACACCTGAAAGAGATTTCAGTAAACTGCAGTAAATGCTGCCGAGAAATTATTAGGGTACTGTAATTGAAGAAGAATAAAAACGCAGGGAGAGAAGCAGCATTTTCACTCAGTATGTTTTAATCTGAAGCCAAAGCTTTAGGTGTGTGTTGCCTGCAACATTTTGCAACCAAAGAACTAGTTGCACTAAACAATATTTGTGGAAACCTGCAAAATAAACGTATGCCTTCTCCCCTCCAATTTTGGAACAAATGCGTATGTACAACAAATTGCAGGTTGTTCAGCGTCATGATGTTAACTGGTTGTCTTTCAGAGCATAGGCAAGAGTGCGTAGTTTTGAATGGCTTTTTCTGCTTTCCTCCCTCTTCATCTTCCTACGATGAAATAAAGATTGAGGCTTAGGAAACGGGCTGCTGAGAGTGGTGATGGTTTTACTTTGCTTGGGATGTTAGCTTTTTGATACCCGAGATGAAGATGAGAAAACATTCTGGAAACCCAGCTACTTCAAAGGTCTCTCGCTTGTATTAGCCACTTGTGAAATAAATATGCTGGGGTTTTGCATCCGTTGTCTGGCAAATGAGGCCGATTCTGGTGACAGGGGCCTATCTGCATATGAAGGTGTCTGTCCTGCTCTCTTGTGCCATCTTTGTAGCGAAAGTGTGAATTCTTCTGATGGCTGGCCAGGAAGCTAATCCTGACGGAATGGTTAGAGGGGAACATGGAAAGAGAACATTTCTAACACCACATTTGTTTTTCTTACAATAAAATTTGAAATTACAATGGGAAAGCGCTTTAAAAAGTGTTGTTTTTCTACCGTGCTGCTGACTTAACTTTTTGTCAAAAAGCAAGGAATTCTAACAATTCTCTCAGGGAAGTTGCTGCTGTTTCTTGTGAAGGTTTTATTAGCTCTGCACTTCTGTCAGGTGGAAGGAATTACTAGGAATTACTACGTTAATGCATTTATGGGGTTACTGGTTTCTACCTGCAGAATGTGTGTTATTCTTGGTAGTGCCTTAATGATGACTGATTAGCTGCTTCCCTTTGAATTTGTGTACTAGTAATTAAAAAAAAATAGAATTTGCTAAGAAAACCGTAGTGGGACAAAAATGTGAAGCTTTCAAAGTTTGTTTACTTCAGAAGGTATTTATACGAACTATAAGTGACTCATTCTATGTTGTAAATATTTTCTTGCGTATTTTCTAACCTCACCCTTTTGAATGTTGTGTTGTATTTATGGCTTGTCTCTAATCGCATCCTAAAGGTATTGATAACATGAAATGTGTTGCTAAGTTCCCAATCTATTACAACTGGCAGGTACAGCACTGCTTTGAACTTCACCTTGGCAAAGGAAAGGATTTTGTCCAGATCTTGTACTGTAAAGTTTGTTTATTTGGAGGAGGGGAAAAACAATAACAAGAACAAACAAAAACACACATGCACACAAAAAAGAAACACACAAGCACCCCACATTTTTCTTGTGAAGTGTAAGAGGAACATTGAAAACCAGAATGGGATAGACTTCATAGCTTTAGCCACACCCTTTTCATCAACATTACGAAAGCATTTAGTCAGGGCATTAGATTTGGGCATTTCTTGTTATTCTTGAATGCTAGTAGGACAGTGAAGTGTTGTGTTTACCTAAGCATCGTGCTAATGAAATATAGTTGGTGATAATGTAAGGTGTTTGGAAACGAAGTACTAGTCCTTTTGTTTATGTATTTTGAAGCCATCGAGCTGGAAGTCTTGATGCCTGTGGTGTGCTGTTTCTAGTCTTTCTCAAGTGATGAATTTGCACCATTTCAGCATGGTTTTCTCTCTGCAGTTAATGATGGCATGGTCATTTATGTAGACCATGTGAAGATGCTTTTAGTGACACATTATCAGAGTTTTAATTGTTGTTTTCCCAAGAGGGATTTTGAGAAGTAATTTTGGTTTGAATGTACTTGGTGTAAAATGTCACAGCTGTTTCCATTCAACTCTCAGCTTCATCTAAACTTGTTTTCTGCTCTTTCAGATTGCTTGTGTAACCCTGACCACCACCACTACCAGTCAAAACTACTAGTTTTAATCAACACTGTTTAAAAAATGCCCTTGTCTTCTGACAAAGTCGCTTACCTTACTGAGCTAAACAGTAACCTTAGAGGTGAAAACAGCAGAGCGTGATGACCATGTCTGAGTTTTATCCCTTTGGTACTATGAAAACTGCTCATTAAAGGTGTCTTATTTCAGTATTTCAGGCCCGGTTGGTTATTTGTATACATGTCACTATGATTCCACATTGTCAAACAAAAAGTGTTTTCATTTTACATGAACTATGACAAATTAAAGAACGGTTGTTGTTTTACTCAGGGGAGGAGGGAATCTTCTTGTCTTTTACATATTGCAAGTTAAATGGAGAAGAAAGATACTGTCATGTGCAACTTTTTCGGAAAAAAAGGGAATGCATTTTCATATTCTGAATTAATTCTGTGCCAAATGTTTTTGCTGATGTGCCTCAACAATGAAACTTTCAACTTTTATCTTTCAGCAAAATTCCAGCCTTTCTGAATGTAGTGGATATTGCTGGCCTTGTGAAAGGAGCCCATTCTGGCCAAGGCTTAGGAAATGCCTTTTTGTCTCATATTAACGCCTGTGATGGGATCTTTCATCTGATGCGTATGTAAACTCCATTTACATGTTCTGCCTGTAGCTTAATGGACAGCACTGTTGTACTTCAAGAACTGTAGAACCAAATATCCATTAAAAATCGCTTTTACCATTCAGCTTAGTCATCAAGTTTGGGGATTGCTGTCTTAGGGTAATGATTTAGATGCTGAGAACCCTTGTTCCCGTGAAGTTGAGATTTGAAGCGCATTTATGCAGAGCAGTGAGCTGACATGCCTTTACAGTTAATTGCATGGTTGATGAATAGGTAAGTCGGGTACAACTTACTGTGCATCAGGAATACCTAGACACAAATTTGGTACAGAATAATGGTATTCTGGTTTTAAATCAAGTGGAACAAACTTTGGAGGCAAATGTATTGTGTTCTTAGGCTTGTACTGCTGAAAAAAGGGATGTGCTGTGGGGGATCTATGCCTTTCTCTGAAGTGTTTGCCTGGAAACCATCTTTAAATAAGTGGGGGAGCAGGGTGGTGCAGAAAGCATTATCTCACCCTTGAGAACTTGGCCTTATTTATGTCTAGTACTACTGTTTTCTGCTAAAGTCATTTGACATATACTTTGAGTAGAATGGAAAGCCATGGGATAATGATTGCAGCTAAGTAATGAACAGTATTTAAAATGTGCTGATAAGGCGAGGTCAGGTTTTCACTGGGGTAGAGTGAAGTAAATCTCTTGAATTTCTGCATCACTTCAGGAACTAGATCCATATGTGAAGGCGGTACTAATACATTGCTAAATGCTCATGTTAGGACTACCTGGCAACCATTGGTACAATCTCCCTAGGGGAAAGGGGAGATCGTTCTCTCCAAATCCATTGGTGTCCCGGGTTTGTAACTACTGTTTTGTCTTGTGTCAGTTAAGAACAAGTGATAACGTGTTTAGACTTGTTCTGTTTCAGTATTTGTATCATAAATTTGTTCCTTAACAGGCATCTATATGGTATCAAATGGAGAAGATGCTTTTTAATATATATATTGAATAATTTTACGTGTTTGTCTCTGACAGCTGTTGTAAGGGTTAGTGCCATTTGTGCTTTTCTTTGGGGATTGAAAAAGCAATGAGAGTTCTGTTGTGGGGTTCTGTTGTGGTTTAACCCTGCCAGCAGCTAAACACCACACAGCCGTTCGCTCACCCTCTCCCCTCCCTCTCTGGGATGGGGGAGAGAAACAGGAAAGTGAAACCTGTGCGTTGAGTTAAAGACAGTTCATTAAGACAGGAGAAGAATAATAATGATGATAATACTACTACTACTAATGATGTGTACGAAACAAGTGATGCACAAATGCAATTGCTCACCACCCGCTGACCGATGCCCAGCCCAACCCTGAGCAGCTGGTCCCCCCACCCTGGCCAGCCACCCCTATATATTGTTCAGCATGACCCCAGATGGTATGGAATACCCCTTCGGTCAGTTTGGGTCTGTTGTCCTGGGTCTGTCCCCTCCCAGCTCTTGCTGCCCACTGGCAGGACAGAGTGAGGAGCTGAAAAGTCCTTGGCTTGGTGTAAGCAATTAAAACATCAGCATGTTATCAGCACTCTTCTCATCCTAATCCAAAACATAGCACACTACCAGCTACTGGGAGGAAAATGAACTCTGTCCCAACTGAAACCAGGACAGGCTTTAAACCTTTCAGATACTCTGTATTCTTTGTATTAAAATCTGTCTTTTAATCTAGTCTTGCATTTACTTGCTATATGTTTCAGTTTCTTCTAGGGATTCTTAAATGTAATGATTGTGAAATGGTTATTGCTCCTTTTCTTCAGTCTCTGGGATCAAAAAAAGATACTAGAATCACTTTTTAAATAGCACTTGTTTTATTTTCTATTTTGCTTTTAAAACTTAACCTTCCTCTTATACTGCTCTTGCTAGACACGTTTTAGTTAGAACGCAAGCTAGTCATGAATTGTTGTAAAATTGTATTAACTGCCCATAAACATGAAGAGCTTTCCAAAGATCATTTAGGGTTGTTAAAGCTAATAGTTTATAAAATAAAACAAAGTTAACGCAAAGTAGTCTGACTGAGAAATGTGCAACTTTTTCTTCCTGCAAACTGTGTTATTTCTAATTTCCTTTTCCCACGGTGCTGTTAAAGTGAAGATTTGGTACTAAAAGCTAGCAATAACCTCTCTAGTAAATTAAAAATAAGAAACTGTTTCTACTTCAGGGGAAGAGGCTGTGACCTGATAGGTGAGGCTTTGTACACCAGCAAGCCGGAAAGGAGGTGTTACTGAAACTTAGGAGATGATGGGAATGACAAAACACTCTTAAGAAGAGATGCACGAAGAAGTGATCTGGGGAAGTAAGCAGGGCTGACTAAACAGCTGCTAAGCTGTTTTATATGGGATTTTCAGGTAGAAATCAGAACAAAACAGTCATCATCAGGGAGATTACTTAAAATTTTGGGTCATTCTGTTTCAAAGCATAAACAATTTAGTTGTTGATCTGGAACAAACTTCCACCTTTGAGTACTGCAACTATTGCTGCTAGTCCTTATCCTGCCCACGTTAATGGCCAGTGTGTGAAGCAGAGCCCTTCAGAGAACTGTGTTTTTTCTTCTTTTTGGGTGTCAGGCAGAAGGTTAAAAGCAGGTCGCTGTGGGGTTTGTGCCATGGACATCAAGGTCTGCGTGCCTGAATGTGTTGAAGAAAGGCTGGTTCGGCAAATAGTGTTGTGTGCATCACCTGGACGCTGAGAAGTGTGGCAGACCATGCTCCAGCTGGAGTGCTGCTAGCGTCAGGCTGAGCACGTTGTTGTCTAAATGAATTTGGGTTTTAGGCTTCTTACTGGCCATTATTGGCATATTCATTACATTCCTCTGAAAATCTAGGAAAGGTAGGTAGTGGTGACCTTTATCTGAAACAAACATAACTTTCATTGTGTGGAAGAACTTGTTAATCCTGACAGGAAAAACTAGACTTCCCGTGTTTATAAATAGCTTTTTATGCAGATCTGGGTAGAGTCATTTAGTCTTCGTATTGATGGGCTCCAGTCAGGAGGGTTGTCCTTTGCACTGAGTTTGTTTCTTTTAATTTAGTTCAATAGTAAAAAAAGATGCTGATTGCATCCTGCTGCGTGGGCTCTCTGTGGACTCTTGGACCGGCTATGGCTGTACCACAGCACTGCAGCGTGAGGTAGCAGGGTGTTGATCTTCTCCTCCTCTTCTGTGATTTCCAGAACTCAGATGCCAGGGAATCTTCTGAAAACTTCCTGTTCACTTACTGTCCTAGGAACTTGACTTCAGAAGAGGTGAAATCAGCATTACTAACTCCAGCTGCTACCAAAGTAAATGTGTACTAGACTTATTTGGGAAACAATAGTTTTTCAATTGGTTGGTTGTTTTTTGTTTCAGAAAAAAGGCTTTAGAACTATTGTTGTCTACCAGATCGCATTATTTGAGACTTCATGTTATCCCAACAACGAAGACGCTTGGCCTTTTAATTTTTTTTTAAATGTCAGTGTCTGATTCATTAATATAACTTATGGGGCACCTTCATTGCTGTCTTGAAGCAGGTTATTTTACCAGGTAAAAACAGTTTTTGGACTATAATCGGAGGTGGCTGAGTCAGATGATCCTAAGAATTTACAGGGATGTGTGCCTGGCTGTTCTTCTAGGCTTGGTTCAGTCGGTGTTTTTGCAAAAAGCTCACCCAGGTTGTGTTAATTAAGGTAATGACAGGTGTGGAAGTGGGTAGCTAGGCACAGAGAGTGGTTTGAGTGTAATGAGCTTTTGGAATCTTACTGAAGGTACTTCATAGTCCTAGGCTAATGGTTTTGATCCTGTTTTTCTTTATTCACTAAGAATATGTTGAATTTTTGTTTTCTTTAGGACAAAAGGTCTGTTTGTGGTTTTTAGCTTCCATAGCAGGATTCACTGATGTTTATTCTGAGCTAAGAGAAGGTTTTTGAAGATCTATGCCTATCACTTAGTCTACCGCAGGGCACGTAGGTGAGCTACAGCTCTAGTACTCTTAGAATAATTGTAATTACATTTCAGTTGAAACTGTGGAAGTTGTGTGTGATGTTTACCTACACTGTTTCTTGCATAACATAAAGCTAAACAGAAGATTTATTTCTGTTTAATGTGTTACTTTCTCAAAAGGGAATAAAGTAACCCCACCTTGAAGTGGTTATGGATTTTCAGGCTTCTGATTTCCATATCGTAGATAACGCTGTTACTTTCACTTGGAGTCATGGTGTTTATGAATTCAAGGAAAATGTTGTTTTATGTGTAAACTACATTTTAAATATATATATAACGAAGCAGCAACAATGTGTGAGAACAACATATGGTAGGGTAATAGGGTAAGTAAAGCCAGCTTATGTGTTAGAGAGTACTGCTTCCTTTTTGTGTGATTAGTAACAATATGGAGTGGGTTCTCCTAGCTCAGCAAACAAGTTTTCCCATATAGAGTAGAGCTGTATGTTTTTCTTTCTTTTAAGATTTCCTACAGATTTTTTTCTAATAAAGTGCACAAACTAAAAATGAATTATTTGAGGTAAACAATTTGCTCTCAACATTTATTTAATTTCAGGGGCTATCCCAGTTTCTTTGGGGGGAATAGAGTTATATTTTATTTTTGGCTGAGTCAAAGTAAGAAAACCTTTGTTCAAGCGGATGTATTCACTTATTATTCGTTGAGTGAACATGGGCTTTAATTCTAAATTTCTGTCTTTTCTGTCCTGGATAATGGCATTTACAATGTTAGCACCACGATAACCTGACACACACTTTAGACTGGTTAAAACTTTGTTCATCCTCTGAGCTTCGTTGTTTTGAAATATTTCTCAGTTCTGTTTTCTGTGTTTCAGGTGTTTCAGAAACATTTTCATGCTGGCATAAGGCAGGCTGTTTGAAGGTGGTTATAGTGTTTCTTCCCCAGTTGTATGGCTTCAACTACTTTCAACTTTTATGGCAGGTCAGTCACAGGTACTTGTAGAAAATTACTTTCTTTGTAAGGTGGATTAAAAATAGCGACCCTGTTACAAGTGCAAATGTAGGAATCACTCTTAGATAACATTTCAGCAAGGAAATGGAAGTTGTCAATATTTAGTCCCTGCTACAACTCTGTCAAGTTTTGAGTATTCTGGGTGCTAAGCAGCCAGAGCTGTCAGTGGGTTTGAGCTGCTTCTCCCACTACTGCTAACTCCAGGTCCTCGTTTTCCAGGAAATTTGTTCCACATCCTTCTCTTATTTTTAGTTTCTTTAATGAAGTCCAGTCTTTCTCTTCAAAGGTACAGAAGTTGGAAGGAAACCCATCTGTAAAAATACTTCTCTATGAAATGCTCTTTTCTGTTAAGTAAAAAACGTGGCAGTCAATGCCCAGTGCTCTGAGCAGGGCGGGCAGCATCCGCTTTTGTGGAGGGGCTGAGGAGCTGCAGCTCGCCCACGCCCAACAACCCGTCTGTCCCTTTGGGGACGGGATGGAGTGGGGAGGGGAAAACAGGCCTTCCCCACAACTTGTTCGAGCCGTGTCCTGCCTGCTTCTTGAATGTAGGGGCCTGGGGGGCCTTGGTGAAACTAAATGTGAAGGAGTCAGGTAACTGGCAGTCCATGAAACATCAGTCTTCGTGACGAGAGTGAAAGGGCGACAAAGCTGGGTAGGCGTCAGCTGCCATCTGGTACGAGTGGCTGGTGCGACCAATGTGAACTGGTTCCTGAAAAGCTTTAATTGCCTTGACTCTAGTTTTATGTCTGCTATAGCTAGAATCATTTCGTACAACCCCTGGTTTTGCTTGTTCACAGTTTTACACAACTCATAAACCAATTTGCCATCATTTAAAGCCTGTATAGATACCGGTCACCTCAGCTGCAAGTCCTGTGTTCGTATTTGAGACAAACACTAACCAAAACTCAATCTGGTGGTATTCATAATGACTTTTGCTCAAGATCAAAAAAAATCAAGTTACTTGGCTTTATTTTTTATCATCAAGAAGGTTATTGGGAACTCAAAGAAATAACTCCACTGTTTTGCTTTTCTTGTAAAAAATAGAAATGGTGATAACAAAAATCTGTAGCTAAAATAGTTATTCTTGTGTCCTCTGAGCTAGTTTTTTGACCTTCTGTTTAAAAAAATAGATATTTTCTGTATAAAGGTGCTGATCTTTCTGTAGCTTTATATACTTGAGGCATGATGCATTTTTTTTCCTTTCTTTTTGAAGAAATCTCACCTACTGCTCGTGGAAGTTGCTGCTGTAGAGAGGCAGCATATGATGATATCTCTTAGCTGCACTCCGTTGCTCCAGTGTTTCAGTGAGCAGAGTATGAGTTGCATTTCTGCTCTTCACATATACATTGTGTGCACTGGGAATCACAGAGGCTTTGTTTATGCAGCTGTAGCTTGGCTGTGTCACTTCTACTACCTGAAGCTGTTTTCTTATCTTTATGATGTGTCAAAATTCACCTTGAAATAATTAAACGTTATTGTCTTACAGACTTTTTTTCAACACTTTTTATTTCAGTTTTCCTTCTGATACGTTTTGTTCCTTCTGTTACTAAAACTGCTTGATACCTGTTAAAAAAGAAAGAAGTTAAGGTTCCTTGCTTACATGTACAAACGTTTGACTGCTAAGCTATCAGCGTTTGAAACTATCTTACTGCACATATTAAACTTGTTAGTCTTATACCATCAAGATGTATTTCTGTATGCTATTGAGTAGCTAACAGTTCTTACTGAATTTTTCTTTTTTAATATTTGTTAGAGTAAATAAAAGTTGAATAAAATATTTGGAGTAGTTCAATTTAGCTGAACTTTGAATTAACTTTCAGTGACTTCTGGTGTATTAAAGCAAAAAAAATCTGAAAGCTTTCAAATTGAAGTTGCAGTCACTGCCATGTGAAACATTTTATTGCGTTAACTAGAGCTTGTTTTCATGTTTTCATAAAATGTTGTGGAGGCTTTTGATTTTCAGTAAGGCACTTCATAGGAGATTTTTCAAACACATATTTGTGAAAATAGCATTCCTTTGCCCCCTTTTAGCAAAATCCTTGCTGAAACTGAAGTATTTTTTCTTAGCAAGACCATATCTGTATCATATGTTTCAACTTTAGAATACCAGGTTGCAAAAAAATAACAGGTAATTCACCTGAGGTTACTTGCTGTCTTTTAATTTTACCTCTTCAGACCACCACCTTGAAAGGGGAAGGAGACTAATAGATGTTTCAAGGGATGCATGCAAATTTGCTTATCGCTAGTTTTTCTTCATATGAAAATAAACTGTTTGTGTTGTTGCAGAACAGAGTTTTTCAGAGGGTGGTTAGCTTTATTTTACTCCAGATCTTTTGTTATAGATGATACGAGCAGAAGCAGCAGATAGATTTCATCTCCACTTATAGCAGTTTTTACCTGCAAGCAGAAACTGAGCATCCATGTAACAGCTGCTATCTAAATTTGATCAGGCCTCTGTAACCCTGCTGCTGCTGTATTTGGTCTGCTGTGGAAAGCTGCTGAAACTAATCAGGATTTTCACTTAGGCAAATATAATTAATACTGGAAGGTCAATAACCTGTTAAGCTAAAGATGGATAGCATCTAAAGCTAACCCGTTAAGCTAAAGATGGATAAAAACATCTCAAAGCATTGCAGAGGAATTTTGCAAGATGTCTGTCATCGTTCTTGTGTGTAACGTTAGTCTCTCTCTAAGAGCTAGGAAGTCACACTGTCAAACCACCCTCATCACCTGCTTTATTACTGTCCTTTCTTTCCTTTTGGTATGCAAATATGAACAAAACTTACTGTTTGTACGTGAGATCTGCTTGCAGTATGCTCTACTGCTTTGTCTCCCAAGGAAGAGTGAGTCTGCATTCCTGGGCACGTGGGTGAGGACTGGGAAAGGTGCTGGAAAACTTTCACCAATCCAGTGAGTCAGCCTTTGTCTTTGCTAATCAGTGACTTATGTCACTGCTAAGTGGAAATGATAGGCGAGCCTTAAGCTCCAGGGCCAGGTAACTATGGTTTAAAGCACAAGTAAACTCAAATGAGCGTTTGAATAGGCTTTATTCTTGAGTTTTGGCACAACGACTGCTATTCTTTGAGAGCTGAATAAGCTTCCCGAATATTTGGGTATGGGGAACAAAAAACTTATGCACTGCTGAGTGCGGTTGTTTTTAACCCTGATAATGAAATAAATGTCTCTTAAAGAATTTGTTTCTCCAGATGGGAACTCTGAATGTTGGAATGTTTTTGTTACTAAGCAAAAATCCAAAGTTTGTTTTACATTGAGGCTGCCTCTTGATGTCACAAGTTGGATTTTGGTAGTACTGTACCTGGGAGGTTTCTTTTCAGTTTCAGTCTCTGCAATATTAGTTAATTACTTATGCTCATTGAGAAGGAAACTCATTGTCTTTAAGTTCTTCTCTAGCCTTTGTTACGGTTTGATAGTGCTAGAACTGTGAGTCTGATGGTAACTGAAGTTACAAAAGATTTTGGAGCCCACTTTGCCATTCATCTAATATATTGTTCCTCTCTATGTCCAATTTCTACTTCTCATCAGAACAGAAGGAAACATTAAAAATTCTTACCTAAAGGCTGCCACCCTTGCTGGAGTACCAGCATCTAATGCCATTCTATTTATAGACGGAACTTGTTAAATTTCCTCAGCAGGGACTTAAAGCTATGACCTCGTAGGCCAGAAACAGGAGAGCTACCTACTGAGCTACAAGGGCAATCTCTCAATTCTAAAGAATACATAAAAAAAATAAATTCTAATATACTGCACTGTGAGTCATAAAGTACTTGACCAGTAACACTCCCCCCGCCTCTCCTGAGAATAAAGACCAGGCAGGTTGTCTTTACTGAGTCATTGCTATTATTTGACCTACAACCACCTTTGTTATAGTTCTGTGTGTCACATAACAGTGTATAATTGATATTAAGGCAGTACAGGTGGGACTTCCAATTTCCTCTGCAACATTTTAAGGAAATTATCAAGCTGTGGCAGTATTTTGAGTGTATTCAGGTGACTGTTTTGAAATGTTTTTCTCCTTGAGCGGACATCCTTATTGATGGAGAAGGTACCTCGGCTTTAAGACAGGGATAATGTAGTATTTTATTAGTTATTTCTTCTTCTCTTTGCCATGGGCTTTCTGGAAAGCTTGAAGGTAGAAATCCTGCAGTATTTTTTTTCTTCTTGCTATAACATGAAATGTGAAAACCTGTGTTCCTTTAGTTGGAGGAATGTCACCTCAGAGAAGTTAAAATCAAGAATTCCTCGTTAGAACTTGGGAATAGAAAAAGACAAGCAGCTGGAAGCTGGATCAGCATCACTTTATTGGCTGCAGTGATCGTATCAGAACGGTAGACTGAGAATGTCATAACTTTACATTCAGGAAGTTGCTTTCTCAAAAGAAGCAGCTTCTTTATTATTATTATTATTATTTTTAAGTGAAATTTTCATTAGAACTTTGCAATAGCCTTGTGGAAGCACATCCCTTTTTTCTAATTTATCCAATAGATTTCCTAGACGGAAAGGATGGCCGTGCTCCCTAACCCAGCAGTGGGCATGGACCCGTGCTTGCTTGGGAACCAGCAGAAGCAGATACCTGTTGGTGCTCATGGGCCGTTCATCGCTGTCCCTTGTCACCGTGGCAAGGGACTGTGTGAGTGTGTCGGTATCAAATGAATTGGTTTAACTGTTGCTGAGGCTGATGTGAAATTAAGCGGCTTCATAGTAAAGCAGAAAAGTGATCGTGCTGTGTCATCTGTGGGAGCGGTGGCCTCCTCGGGGGGCGAACTGATGCCTCGGCTCCCGCTAGAGCTGCAAGCAGTGTAGGCCTTTGTGCCTTAAGGCAAGAGACCAATTTACTCCAAAATCTTCTTTTATCATCTTATCCTCAGATAGGTGCTAAAATCTAAGATTTTGGAGTAAAAAAAAAAAGTGTGGAATGGCAGTAATCTAGCTGAAACGATATTTGAAGTGCTTGTGAAGAAGAGCAGCAGTGAGCACACTTTTGTGCTGGACACTTTATTTTATTTAAAAGAACTTGGCCATGTCATGGACTTGGGTTCAGTTCATATTCCTAAAACAAATATGTGCACAGTGTTGGACGTTTGCTCATGTATTTACATTTAAATAAGCTTTATGCTTACAAGATATTCTGAATACATGCTCTGCTGGCTGGTCTTGTCCTTAAAAATCTATGAATTAAATTCTTCCAATTGTCTGGACTTCTTGTATTGATATACCCAGCATGTGGTGTATCATCTGTAATGCTGCTGCACACCTCCTGTTACAGGCAGCTGTTCTTGTGTCCGCAACTTTTCAGACTTCTCTGGGCTCGTTCACCTTGATTTTATTTTTCCTTGATATTATATCTTTTACATAGCTGAAGTCAAGGCAGTTGCCTGGTAAAGAAATGTGGTGCTGCTGTGAACTGAGCAGTGGAGAAAATTCCCTAAATGATGACCAAGGAGAAACTGGCTGTGGTCTTACTGTTCTGGCTATAAGTTACTTATCCTAGACAAACTAAAACAGGACTACTGGCTTAGTTGGGATATTTAATTGTAAGTCTTAATTAAAATATAATTCTTTTGTGTGTGTCTGTGTCAAGCAAATTTGTCTGAGTTTGTGTGTGGTGTCAACTTAGAGTGCTTCCTTTTTATTTGCCCATGGTCCCACAGGTGCTTGAAAGTCACCGGCAGCAGTAACTGCATGTTAGAAAGCCGAACAGTGTATTTATCCTTACCGAAAGGATGCCTTATATCAAATATACAGGGTATACCAAATATCCGTACCTTATCCTTAGGAGTCACAGCCAAACAAAATCTCCGTGCAGTTATCCGATTCATATGCAGCCTTTTTTCAGTCTGAGACTGTTTAATAAGCCGACAGAAAAACCTCTGCTTCCGTTTTCTTTCAGAATTGCTATTTATCAGAGCAGTCCTGGTTTCACAATGAACACATTGCCAATTCCAGAAAAAACAGGTGCCTTGCCCTGCCCCACTTCGTACTTTGTGTCTGACTTACACAGCTTGCAAAGTCTGTCTTTTGGCAGCTTTAGCAGCTCCATACTCCAACACCTTTTCTCATCTATATGCTGTCACCTTCTTGTGTGCTGCTGGAGCAGTAAAATGGCTTTGGGAGCCAATTTGGTTTTAAAAATAACCATATTCTTGCTGGGTTATTTTTAAAATAGATCATTTTTCTAATCACATTTAAAGTGTAATCCAGAAAATAGCTGTGCTGTTCTAGCTGAGGGAGCATTAAACTGATACAGCGAGTTAACAAAAAAAAAAAAGTCTGTAAAGAGGCAGCCGTAGGAAATACCTGATGCAAATTGCATGCTTTTGGTCTTTTTTCTTTTCTTGAAGTCTGCAAGGCCTAGAGACATTTTCTTTCAATCCTGTGCATATTGTCTACTGAAGTCCACAGAAAAATGACCTTTTAATGACTATAACGTGTTCTGGAGATGTTAGTGAGATACAGGGTTTGACTGCAGAGGTGCCTTTATGCTGTTGTACTGATGTGGAAATCTGCTGCCTTTCTTCTGGTGAGCCTTCTACAAAGGTACTTGGTATTTTCCAGTATCCTTTCCAAAACTTCTTTTCCATCTATTAGCTAAGGATGAAGTTTTACTTTTTTTGCTTGGGTTTAGAAGTGATTTTTTTTTTGTTGTTAATCAGTTCTCCATGGTATCCCAGCAGAAATTCTGATGGTATGATTTTTTTTTTTTTTTTTCTCACTGGAAGTTGTCAGTCTCGCAATTTGGGTTTCTCACAGCTAGTTCCTAGTATATTTCAGAATATAATTTTTATCCTGTAATCGTACGTGGAAGAACAAAACCAGCACTGGGCTTGATTTTGGTGTGGATGTTGACGTCGGCAGTAGTTGCTAGAGCTGCTTTGAAAGCTGTTGCTTTAATATTGATGCTGAGGGGAATCTCTAGCTTCACATACCACCCTGAATTTTCATTGCCTGGACACGAGTACGGAAATGCATAAATTAATAACCCTGAAGTGACAATCTGCTTTTATGCAGAGCCTCAGAAATGTTACTTCTAGTTGTTACGTTGACTTTTCCAGTTAAAGTGGGGCTTCACTTGATGTCAGATACAACGATGTTCTTCAGAACCTCAGTGTTTATCTTCAGGGGTAGCATTTATTTTCTGAGAATTCAAGCAGTAGACAATTAATTTATTATCTGTTAAAAGGTAATTTAAAAGGCTTTCTTTATAAAACCAAATGCCACCTCCTTCCTTCTTTCTCTCTGCCCTCTTTTCCTTCTCTCGTTTCCCCCCACCTCCCAAAAAAGACTCAAAGCACTCTCGGGCAGGTTTTCTTCCAATAACAGTAATGGCAGATACCTCAAGCTCCCTTTACTAGTTAAACTTTTAAAATATGTTTGAGCATAGGTTTGCATTTCAGTACTCACTGAGATAGCTGTTACTGAGATAACAGTTCCTTGAGGCTTATTGAATATTCGTATGCACCAAGCTTTGGTAATTTGATGTGAAAATTGATGTCTCAAAACTAAATAGTAGCAGGAATGGGAAGCCAAGTATGTGAAAGAGTTGCAAAAGGGGGGAACGTGTAACTACAAGACTGTACGCTACCTGGGAGGGATTGTTTGCTTTTGGAGGAAACACGGCGAGAAGCAGAGGGAGTCTGAAAGCGAGGCAGTCAGCCTCTGGGCTGAGCTGTTCTGCGCTGCTCTGGAGTGTCACAGAGCAGAAAGATTGATCTAGCAAACATCACCCCTGGAATTGCATGTATATATTTTTGTGATGTACAGAACAGAAATATTGATGTGTCATATGTTTTAATTGTTAGGGACGGTGTGGTGAAATTGCCATGCAGAGAAAAACGTCTAATATCCTGCTATGTGAATTTAATCTATCCAGAAGACCAGACACTAAAATGTTTTAATCAAAAGCAGACAGTTATTTCATATTTAATTACAAGGCAGAATATAAAGATTGTTTTGGTATGCTTACTGTGTTTTTGCCTTCTGCCTTCTCAATTTATCTTTCAAATTTTTCTAGAATAAGTGAACCAGTCAATACCACTCCAAGATCCTTTTCTTTAAAAACAAAACAAAAAAAAAAAAAAACAAAAAACATTTTAATCTGAATTAGCTGTGTGTCTTCTTACTTGGAAATCCTTTGGAATTAGATGCAGGTTGAGAAGTATTATTCTGCGTTCTGCCATGTAGACTTTTCAAGTATTATTATTTTTTTTAAATTGTGTGCATGTTTAAAGAAAAATAAATTGTTCATTGGACTGTGCGCTATTTGGGGGAAAAAAATGACCAGTATGTTTCTGTAATGCTACTCTTGGCCCCAAACTGCATCAAACAACAGTTCAAGCACATCACTGTCAGTTGGTCTAGAGACCTGAAAGCAAAAACTTGCTCTTGACTATGTTGCAATATTGAGCTATTGTTTGAGATGGGTATAGAATCAAGAGCAAAAAATAGGAAATGTCTTAAACTGATGTAATTTATATGTAACAAAGTGCTGTTTAAATATTGAGTGCTCTGTGCAATTACAGAATGTATGCAGAATTCCCAAGTCGGGGGGGGGGGGGGGGGCAGAACCGTGCCCCACGTCATGGTTTTATCAAACTAATGAATATTTTTTCCCCGAGACACAGTTCATCCTTGCAGTTAGTATGTTGAGCTTTTATTTGTAGAGATTGTTTAGTCATTATAACACACATGATAAAAATTTTGCTAAAGAAGAGTTAAAAACCTCTGTGTCTTCTTTTTATAAGCCACCTGTTGCCTTAGATGCATAAGTACATAAATTCGAACAAAGTGCTCATCACTTGTCAGCCATCAGTGGCAGCATAAAAATTACTTGTGGTGCTTGCTTTGCAAGAAGTTCTTTTGTGTTTGTGACATCAGCTTTGTTTTATACAATTAAAGTATTACACGCTAGAATAATCTAAATTGCAACCACTAAATGGTGATGTAGTTCTTTTTTCATAGAGCTGAATTTGTTTACTGATTGTATGCAGCTATTGACTACTGTTTAACATGACATGTCCCTTTCGCCTTGAACAATCTTTGGAAAAGGTGTTTTTTTGTGTCCTGTTCTTGTCGCCCACCCCCTCCATTTCCCCTCCCTTCTCCATTGTGGAAGGCTTTTCTCATCCTTTTTTTTTTTTTTTTTTTTTTTAAACAAGTAGATATAAATATACATAGGCCTCAGTTTTTTTTTTCCAGATAGCAAAGTAATGGCACATGATGATACTGCAGCATAAAGAAATAAAGAAGCCTTGCAGTAAGTAAAGTGATCTAGACTGCAGGAGATGTTTTGTTCCATAGGATCACATCTTGTCCTGAATAGAATAGTTGTAGTTTGCATGCTTCCAAATAAAACCCAAAAGCAAACCCTGGTTTTGAAAATTCACACACAACTTTTTCGGATTCTGACCTACCTTACTAATGCCAGCAGAGATACCTACTGAATGAGTGCTGCTGTTGGAAAGACCTCATCTGTGATTTCTGTTCCTCAGTTATTGCTGTTTTTTAAATTATTATTAACATGCCTTTGAACTTCACAGTGCAAAGGAAGAATTTGTGTGTGAGTAGGTTATGATTTCCTCCTATGAAGTTGTTTTCCGTGTGTTAAAACAGATATTCAGTGCTATAGCATTTTGTGGAAAACAGTACCGTGTCCTCCTCAAGCTCTGTAGTCTTGAGTAAAGGATTTTTTTTTAATTTTGATTTTAAATTTTTAATTATATTTTAATTGTATTTCTTAATTATAAACTGGGTAAGATTAGCGTAGGGTTACTGTGCGTTGATTATGGTAAGCACACAATAGGTTTGTCTTGTTCCGTGTAGCCTTAGGAAACAACATCTCTTTGAACTCTCCATACACGTCCTTTAAATGTGAGGCATAGTTTCCATCTTGTTGCTGTTCTTGGAATGTGTGTGTAAACAAGTAGGAAGAGAGAACAAAAGTAACTTTTTAAAGTACTTTTGTATCCTTTCCAAGGGCATGATTCTTTCATTTTGTCATACTGTGATTGTGACTTAAATTCAATGAATCGCAGTCCAGTTCTGCTCACTGAATAAAGGTGGCTTGGTCGGAACCCAAGCTAATCAGTGTTATGTTTATAAGAAACAACCTCACCTTTTGCAATATTTATTAAATTTGCCAAATGACATTAATATCTGTGCCATACAAAAGGAGTAATTTATTGTACAAGTTAATTGATCATTTACAAATCCACATATTTGTTGTGTGGAGAGAATGTTTCTGGTGGCTGATTTGTCCTGTGCTGAAACAAAGTAATGCTGCTGTGCTCGTTTACGTTGCTTTTCCTCTCTGTATGTTTTCCCTGTGAGTGGTTTTGAGCATTAATGGAATGCAGTTGTGTTCTTTTGAGTAAATAACAGGAGAGATTTGTTACGTGTATACGCGCTCTTTTATACAGAAGCTTTTAAGGTACCAGCGTTAGCACTGCTTTTTCCTGTTGCTGGGGCTGGAAGGGCCGGTGTGAGGACGTCAGCAGGGTGAAGGTGCCCTGCAGCCGAATCGGCTAGGCAGCTGTCTTGTCAGGCAGCTGGCTCACTGCAGCTCAACAAGGTTTCAGTTATAACACAAGACGAGAACCTTTGTAATTAATCTAAGAATTTGGTTTTAATGAAACCCTCTACTTTTTTTTAGGAAAAAAAAAGTTGTGGGTAATATTTAGTTTTCCTTTTCCTCCCTTGTGTTCGTTGTGATGTTGCCAGGCTAAGGTATTGCGACTGCCTCGATATGGCATTGCTGCTCAATGAACTAGATACTTCAAAAGCCGTACGCATCCTAATTCTGATCAGTGCGAGTCGGCAGGATCTGGCCGTGTCTGCGGCCCCTCTGGGACAGCGGTGCCGCGCAGAGGCTCTGCCTGCCGGGGTGATGCCGGGCACTGCCTGCATGGAGCCAGCCTAGCGGGCAGGCAACTTCTTTCCACAGGGGATCCCCAGGCCAGGATGCCAACAGGAGCCAGCCTGTCCTTGGGGCACCGTGTCCAAGCGCATGGTGGGGTCTGGTGGCGCTGCGCTGGAAGGCGGTGAGCCGCTTGCTCGCAGCTGGCACCCCGCTCGCGTGGGGAATTGCTGCTTCTTTGCATCCCCTCATCCGCTTCTCGTAAGTAGTCACGCCTTTCAAATGCCACCTCTGTCAGCTGAGGAACCTTGAAGTATGCTTTTCCCTCGTCTCTTGCTGTTTGTGGATTTTTTTGGAAGTTCTTCTACAATTGGCAGTAATACACATTTTTGTTGCATTTTTTTTTGCTTTTATTTTTTTGGCCTTCCTACTTATTTCCCTGCTATGTAATAGCAGGGTGCCATTGGTTAATAGGATTGTAACATCACTGGTGTTATTTTCTAGAGCATTGCTAATTTATTGTGCTTAGAGCAGGGAACATGTGAAAAACAGTAACTTGTTTGCAGACTTGGGTTGAGAGGTGTAAGCTTCTTTGCTAGGAAGGTATCTTTGGGACTACTACAGCTATGGGAAATTGAAATGTTAAAATTGGTGGAATTTGATACCTTAAGTCCCAGTTTAACACAGGAAAACTTCTAATCTCACTCAGAAAATGTGTGAGGTTATTTTTTTTCTGTTTTCAACTTTGCTTTGTGGAACAAATAGCTGTTCTTTGTTTTAGAATGAGCATAATTATGTGGAAGTGCATTATTTTTGCATTACACAAGCACTGAATAGAAATATTTCCACATAACTAGAATGAAATATTCAGCATATTTAAAAGAAAGGGCCTTTTAGAAGCCTTTGGTAAGGGAAAAAATACTTGCATGATGCAGTTTGAATGCATAAATCAGTCTCATATGTACAGTATGCCACCAGATTTAATATGTTGATGGAGTGAGCAGACAAATAAGCCGGGCATGTGCATATCAGCGCAGGGGAGGAATGCAGATGGGGAGCGAGGCAGTGTTTCCCTGGAATGTAAAAGGCACTTAAGGCCTCTCTTAGGAGGGGATATTGTAATATTACCAGCAAAGTTGCGTTGAAAATTGTAAACCAGTAACTGAAAGCACATTGTGAAGAAACAGATGATTTTAATGACTCCGAGAACATTTTTAAGGTTAGTAATCAGCAAACCACAAAGAAAATTATCTTGTGATCAGGGTTCTGATTTTTCACCAAGATCGAGAGCCTAGTCAAAGGTAATCCATCTTCTGTTCACTTAACCTGTTTTTTCTTAGCTATACTGCCTATCGGTCTCTTGAAAGAAAATGATTTTATATATGTCTGTACTATTAAATAAATGACAGAATAGAAGCTTAACAGCTTTACAGTTCTTTAGAAGTTCCTGTCTTCTCGGGGAGCAACATCGCTTCAAACTTAAGAAAATGATTTCATGGAAACAAATTGTTTGAAAAATCAGTGTTGAGTAAATACTGGTTTGATAATAGAATGTGGCCTCTTTTCATACCATTGCAGCAGCTATACTTTCTTCATTTTTTTTTAATATATATATTTTTTTTAGTGGAAAAGTTTCCTGTTGCTTTGTGGTGTGTTTCTAACCTTCTTGACATTTCTGTATAAGAGTTTCATAAGCTCCGAGCATCAGGGTTTTCCTGCCAAACGAAAAGGAAAGAATCTTAGATGGCTAACGCTTTCTTTCTGTATTATGCTTGTTATGTGATACTGATTTTTTTAAATTTCTGATCAAATTTAGGTTAGAACATTTCATTATGTGAAAAGGTATGTGTAGTATTCTTTGTAAGGGTAGTTACCAAAAAAAAAGAAAAACTGAGCAGTAAACTACGCCTTCATAACAAAGTTAAACCATTTTGAAATCATAAGGTTACAGCAATACAGGACGCAACTTTTAAAAGATCTGCTTTTCTGCCAGATTCTCCTCTTGCATCCAGCAGGTGATGTAGAGTCTGCTAGGACAGGACAGTTCATGTAGCCTTTGGCTTGCTCATTTCAGCACTCTTTCCCATGGCCAAAGAGCACGCAGGCTACAAGTGAAGTGAAACTTCATGAGGTGGTGACGGTGCTTGTTGACCTGGTGTGCTGGGACTGTCTATAGTATTAGTGTCAGAAGCATCCGTAAATTCTTAATGTTGTATATGCCTTCCTTTTATCCTTTGAAAATTTATTTCTTTATTTTTTTTTGCCAGACTGTTTTCATCTGATGTGGATTCAGCATTTTCTGTTTAGTGTCTGCTAGTTTTAGAAACCCTAAAATAATTCCACCTATTGCCTACACCCATGGTAAATGCTACATGATAGCATCAGCTTTTGAGGGGAAAAAAAAAAAGCCTCAAATTTTGCCTTGAAACTTGGCACAATAATTGAGTGAAGATTTTTGTATAGATACAGGTGCTAATAAACAAGGACTTCCTTCAGGTACTTCAAAATTATAAAATAAAATAATAAGAAAGGACTTCCAGAAGTGGTATGGTCAATACGGTCATTTTCTTCTGAAGGGTTTCTTTGAAAGCCAGAATGTTTTGAGATGAGGAGGATTTTTCCTTCTGTCTAAAAATGTTTTCTAGGTTTATTTTACCAGGAGAGTAAGACCAGAATCAAACCAGACTTCCAGTGGTTTTTTTTTAGTCTTTTTATGACTGACTGTGAGTTTAGGAGTTTGTGTTGCAGCCTATTTGGGGAAAAAAAAAAGGGAAAAAAGTTGTGGTAGAGGTGATGTTTGAAAAGGCAGCGGTCAAGAACACACTGGTATCGATTATTTCTCCTCCTGAAACGTTTGGGTTTCAGATACTTCTTTTTTAATCAGAAAGGTAGTGCTTTAAGATATGTGCTTCCTTGTGCAAAAAGGCTCTTTCTGTTGGCCTGCTTCATTTTTTTTTTTTTACTGCACAATGCACGTGTGATGTTCACATGTAGAGGAGCTGTGGATATTTACCCTGAGAATTTGAGCATACCTTTATGTAAGCACCTCTTGTGGATCTCAGAACATCCCTAGAAAGGTAGACGTGCTACTGCTAGCTTATAGCCACTAGGAAACTAAGGCAGTGCTGCTGAGATGGGCCTTGTGCCACCCGTTAGGTGGCGGCCACGTGGCCTTTCTTGTGCGCTGTCCTGCTCCTGCGTGTGAGCCCCAAAATACCTGGGGTGCTGCACCAAGCTTTATGGAATGCCCAATCCTGTTTATTACTAACCACCAGCTGATTTACAGGTGCAGTGCTTGTGTATACCCATTTAATAATCACAAAGCTGTGGTGAAAATTAAGAGGCTTTTATATGTGCTGTAAATTGAAAGCTTAAGTAATGGAAAAAGTGTATATAGGAACTGGTGGTGACTAGTGATAGGATACAAATGAAAATCTCTTCTGATTTTTAACTATCTCAAAGGTTTGTTCTCTTTTGAGACTATTGCTAGGGCTATATGTGTGTGCAGTTTTGCCTGGCAAGCGTTTTTAGGTACTACCGTTAATACAGACAAATATGAAATATAAAATACGAGGTAACAAATAGAAGTCGGGTTTGAAAATAACACAGAAAGGGAAATTCCACTGTTTTAAAATGGGGATTTAACTGGAAAACAAAAGAATTGCCTAACAAAGAAAGCAGCTGAACCGCTGCTGCACAGCAGCGTGTTGAGGTGAGGAGAACATGGCGGGCGCCTCGGCCGCCACCTCCGAGCTGAGGGCCTGGGTGCCACCGTCACGGCTAGGCCATGCTCGGCGTCCTGTCCCGGCGGGTTGTGGTGATGGCAGCGTACGTCTTACGGCCGTGAACACAGGGAAAGCTCTTGCTGTACCTCTGCGTGAATAAGGATGGAATGGAAGAGGTTGGGTGTGCTTGCAAACACTGAGCTGTACTTGGGAGCGCAACACTTTGCCTTGGTGATGCTTGCCCTACGCGGACTGTGTGGTGAAAGGGTAGTCCCCAAACCGCTCACCTAGCCATGTACAACTTACACTTGTGTTTTTAATTCATCATGTATCGTCACTTCAAATCGCAAAGTTGAGGTTTTTAATGTTTTAGACAAGGTTTGTAGCAAATTGTTTCTTATGCTCCTGTACTTTATAACATCTTTGTCTTTTTCTATCATTAAGAAAAGTGTTTCTGTAATGTTAATTAGCTAGTAACTGCTGTTTTCGGTGTGCTTTAATTACCGTATGTTGCTTGATTATATGTTATGAAATAAACTTAAGGTTATTCTAGATTGTTAAACGGTGAGCTACTATGTAACTACTGTGCTTAAGATGAGGTTTTTCAGATATGGTGCTGGGGATATTAGGAGGTGGAATAGCTAGAAAACCAGACTAATTCCTGAGTGTTTGAAGGCAATTTTAAGAATTGCCTCTTAGATTTTAAAACTACTACTTACAAGAAATATCTGGTAAAATACCATGAAAATATTTTGAATCATAACTGTACATAATCATAAAAAAGATTGTAATGATGTAACTGTTGGATGATTTGAGGGTTTGTTGCTAATAGGCATCCTTTCCTGACAATCTAATGCAAGATACTTATTTACTATCACTTAAGAATTTTTTAAAAATGTTCCTGTTCAAATTACATTTAGTAACAGTTACGTTCAAGTAGATAAATTACATGTGTATACTACAGACTGTGTATCTGAGTACTGACATCTGAGTGACAGCTGTAGTTTTTAATTAGCAAATGTTTAAATAACTTAATGTTCGTGGGCAGTTTTGTATTCAATTTCTGATAGAACAGTGAAGGTTATATATAATGTTTGTTGTGTGGTCAATGCTTGTTTAAAAAAAAGGTAACTTTTACAGATGAGTTAAAAGTTCTGATAATGTAAACTTGACTTGCTTAGATATTAAAATTAATAAGTTTAAATAATTTATTTCTGAGCAGAATTCTTTAGTATTATAAAATGTATCCTATAACTCTTTGTCTCCTCTGCAAAGTTATTTAAAGTAATTTTTTTATTAGCAATTGACGTAACTGATCTAGCACTGGAAACCACTAAGAATTTTAATATTGTTCATGTATAATTGCCTTAATCTCTGGTCTTTGCAGGAGATGGTGCTTTATAAATACTCGAGAGTTTTTTCCATGGTGTTTCTTTCTCAGATTGCTAGAATAAAATCAGTATTTGTTTCAGTCGATTGTACGTAGAAATAAACAGTTTACATTTTTAGCTGATGCATAACTTTTTCATTTTCTTTACCATATCTTAAATTCTAGCCTCATCCCGTTAAATTTTGTGGTTATGTTAACATAATTCCCCTCAGATCTTCAAGAAGTTCAACGTAGACTGTTGTATAGTTTTGATCATGAGCTAACTTCGAAAATAGTGCAAGATCTATGAAGACAAATCCTGTAATATTCCAGTTTATTTTGTCCGAAGAAATTCATTGTTTCTTTTGCAGAAATATTTTCAAAACCACTTCATCAGAAATACTAGCTCTCAATAAACCATCAGTCAATAAATTATTTTGATTTTTTTTCAGTGTCTCTCTTAAAGAGTTTTTCTTTGAAATAGAGTAACAGTATGGCCCAACAATGTCAACACTGATAAGGGTAAGGTCAGATGGGAATTTAGTTGTTTTTTTTCTCCCTCTAGCCTAATAAAATGGGGCATTTTAAGTGCTGTAGAGAGGGTCTGAATTGTGGCTGTTGTCTCAATCAAGTAACTGCTTAGAAATGCTGAAGGCGCTCTTTTTTCCATTCTAAAAAAATAAATTAATTACGTGTTCTTGTCTCTACAAATGTTGTAAAATCTAACGTACCTGTTAATTTCCCTTACTTTACTATTTATAGTGGATGCTGGGGCTTTGTTACAGGTGGGTCCTTTTCAGTTTGATATCTATTACCATAGGTGTTTTAAGTCTCAGTGTCAAGTCACTAATTAATGATTTTTTAAACATTATCACTATTTATTAAACTTACTGGTTATCATGTTAAATAATATTGGTGGCATTTTTGTATGGTAAGTTGCAAACCTTTGGGATTCTTCAGTCACCAGATAGCTTGTTTATATATTTAGTGATTTATTTTTCAGTACTGCAATTTTGACGCTTTGTACTTTGTTGACAACTTAGTTACGAGAATTAGGTATTTCTAGAGTTAACTTTTTGGAGTTGTTTTAGGGTTTGGGGAAGAGCATCTTTTTGGGTGGAGGGAATACTTTTTACGAACTGCTGTTATTAAAATAATAGTGTATAATTCAGATTTTAAAACATTTGAATTTACTTTGAAAAGATTTTCAGATATAAAGCTGTTGTGCCCCTGACAGCACTTCTGATTATTTCAGTGGCCAACTCAAACATTTAAGAGAATGAAAATGTTTCTCTACACAGAGGGAATTGGGCTGGGAATTGGGAAAAGAGAAGGAGGGGAAAAAAAAAAAAAAAAACTTGAAACCCCCCTCTGATGATGATTATCGTGAAATTGAGCTTTGCTTCAAGATTGTAACCGATGCTGTGCTTTCATAATTTAATTGGTATTTATTTTCTTGGACTTCACTGATGTGAATTTATTAGAAGGTACCTATAACAAATTGGATGTATCAATAAGTAACTTATTTACGGAATTATTGTACTCAGTTGTGAGACATTTAATTGCAGTTTGCTTCCGTTGTTTTTCTTGACAGCTGTTGAAAATAATGTGGTAAGATTGGATTTATAGCGACTTTTAGGAAGCAGATATTTGTTCAAAAGCAGTCGGGGAGTGCAAAGATCCATGCCGATATTCAGAATTCATATTTCCCTTGAATGGAAGGTTGTGATAAAATGGTACATGGTGTGTTTTCATTGCCTGTTGAAAGACTTTCATGCAGTTAAAATAAGCATTTTGATGGTGGTTGAATTAAGAGTTTTTGTCAGTCTCTTCTCATCATGGATGATTAGACTAAAACGTCTGCTTGTCTTGACTTGAGATCACCACAGCTTCAGATAACATGCTTTGTGATTGAAGGTCGAAATATTTTGAATTCTAATAGGCTGCCAGATGAATTGCTTGAAATAGACTGTAAAATTTCAAGGCTTCCTTTTCCATCTGCTGTGAAAAGAACCATTGGGAATGGTTGAGCTTGATGATCATAGAATTACGGGATGGTGATTCTAAAACCCTCAAAGGGAAGTTGCTATGGAGATCTAGTTCCAAACTGTGAAATGATTCACCTCTGAAAGGCTTCAGGGTCTGAGAAGCTGAACACATCATTGTTCAGGTGGTCATTGGTTAGGAAATTGCTGGTGCCTGTGTAATCAGCACTCCTGTGGTAGTTAACGATCTAAAAAGGTTTGTTCTGAATGATGTGGGACAACAGCAATGTGCATAAGATGGCTTCTCTCAATCATAGTTTGCTCAGCCTGGTGCTTGTAAAAATACAGTGAGCTAAATGGCAGAGAAATGAACTGCTTCATTGAGGAAGTCTTTTAAAAACAAAATTTTTTCCTGTGATGGATTTGACATCTAAAGTAAAAGGAGAAGAACCGTTTCAGCTTAAAAAGCTGTGGTTAGATGTTGCAAAAGTATCACATTTATATATTTATTTTGCAAGGAGCAGAATGGTGGGGCTGTGTATTTATTCGTGCTTGTTTGCAGGTTAAAGGAGTGGTACTATTGGAAATGGAAGATTTCCTCCGAGTTGCACCTCAGGAGTGTAATGAAGTAGCCTCAATATGTTGCTATTTCTCCCACCCCCAAAGTCCCCTTTTAGAGGCCTAGAAGATACTCTGCTTTGACAGGTATGGGGAAAAAATACCACCCCCTATGTCCAGGATCAAAGTTAATCAAAGCGTACATGTTCTCTCATTGTTTCCAACTTGCATCTTTTCAGGATAGCAAAAGGGAATAAACAGAAACTATTTGCACATGTGCATAGAGTGATGTGTTTTGCCAACTAGTGCTAAAATCTGCCAGCAGATTCTTAAATTACTTAGGAACTTAAAAGTACACAAATATTAAATATGCTTTCTCAAGGAAGGCAGAAGGCATTTGCTCAGTGTACAAGTAGTTACCGACTACAGCTCTAAGTACCTCATTCAACATCAAACATTTGCTTGACCATATAAGATTCAGATGGAGTTTATCTTACTGTTTTATTTGTTGTGTATCTGTTCAGTATCATCCCTTGTCATAGGTTCTCTTAGTGGGATTTTGTAAAGGCGATGCCACCGGCTACTAGATGGTGCCAGATAGTTACAGAACAACGGAAACGTTCCATGAAGTAGCTGTCACTGAAGCAAGAGATTACTAGAAAGAAAAGCAAATTCCTGAGCGTCCAGGATTTCTTAACTGAAGTAATGTACAAAAGAGTGAGTTCTTCACTTCCTGTGGAATAGCTGGTCAGCCAATCTTTGCAAATACGCGTGGTTTTGTGTTGGAATGCTGTTCTGTGCTTTGTGTAGAAGGACTAAGATCCGAAGTAAAACGGTAGCGTTGGGTTTTATGTGGTTGTTACGTTAAGATTTGGATATTGTTCAGGAAATATTGCAAACCATCTTTCTCAGCTCTAGCATCTCAAATAAGATGTAAATGATATTCCCTTGTGATCCCAAGGCTGCTCCCTTATGTGAAGTCCAAAGAACTGTGACATCACCTTTAATTTAATGAAAACTAATTATTGAATGTGAAAAATAATAATGAAGAACAAATTCTCTTAATCAGCTAATGTTTTTTTCATTCTCAACAGGAATTCTGTTAAATTTTTTAGAGTTCTGCCTGTAAAGGTTATATTAATTTAATATACAAGGGACGTATCTGTATAAAGTGTATTATGTTACATTAAGTTTACATACTATATTCTAAATGCAGACTAAATACAGAAGGGAAGTTGTGTGACGGAGCACGTTTTCATATGGTAAATTTACTGAGAGACCTTTTGCTTTTGAAAATGTTTAATTCACACAGCAACACAACACTTTATTACTTAAACCATATACATGCGTAATGGCACTGACCAAAAACTTTTGCTTGCTGAAGTCTTTATCAGCTCTGAGTTGTTTTTTTTTAATAATTTGACTGGTCTTTCCTCGGGTTATGTTTACTCCTCCTAACTTCTATTATGCAATAACAAAGATCCTCAAAAGAGAGACATTTGGATATGTAGAACAAGGTTCTTTGTCTACATATGATGAATTGAGTTTACAACTCCTTGTAAATATATAACTCCTTATAAATACCATTCTTTTAAAAATTCAGCTACTCCTTGTTTATAGATTAGTTATTGTTCACACAGTTTTATTTTCACTGTGCTAAATTGTGTAATACTTTTTTTCATAGCTTTTATTTAAGGCAGCGTGAGAAAGTTTGACTCTTATGTAGTCTTGTTTTATTTTAACATCAATAATTTTAAGTTTCAGAATATTTGGGAACTGCTTAGGTAAGTAACCTCTGGTAGCTGAAAACTTTTCATTACTGAGTTTTTTCTAGGTATTTATATAGCTTAAGATCTCTTTAAACATTTTTGAAGAGAAATTGCTTCATTGGAACATTTTTCAGTAATTCTTTCTACCCTTTGCTGTAGGTTCCAGGAGGGTTATAGTTTTATGTTCTGTGCTGAACTGAACTGTGCATTCTCTGTTTGTTATGTTACAAAGACTAATAACATTGCAGTGTGTTGAGGATTGCAGAACTCCTTGGACTTTGTTGCAGCATTAAGGATCCAAAGCGGTTCAGTAAGAGGCATGGTAACAACTTGGCAGTGCTATGAGAGACCTGATAACAAGTTGAAGGCTTGAGTGTTTTTAGGTATCTCTGCCTCACTGGCATAGTCAATCTGTGACCCAGACAAACTGTCCATGAATAATTAAAGCGTTTTCTCTGTACCTGGTTGTTTGAGGCCAGATAGAACTGTCCCGTGAGTTTCCACTGATAGTCACAAGTTCCTGTTTGTGATGTGTGTAACTATGTTGTCTTAAAACACAGTTATTGGTAGAAATTCTATTTTGTTATGGTGACTGTCAGGAATTCCAGTTAAGCCTGGCTCTGTAGGGAAGACCTGGAAGACCGACATTCAGTCAGAAAAAAAAAATGGATAAAATGCACGAGGTTCACAGAGGCGTGTTAAAAGTTACCCACTGGCGTTTGTGGCCAGACCTTCCCGAGTGTACCGTTCTTATGTAGGCAACGCTGCTGTGCGAGGGCTTGCAAGGAAGGGTGCTCCCGTGGGGGCTCTCCCTTGTTACTGTTTGCTGCTCTTTCCAAGGCTCTCACTCACAGAGGGAGGTTTTCAGTCATGAGAATGTAAAACAAAATGAAGTGTTGCTGAGCTCAGGTTGACAGGAACACTTGTCTCTGAAGCAGACATTAACATTCTTCAGCTTTTTTATGTTTTGGAAATTTTGCAGTTATCCAGGCTAGGTTCCAAACTTCCCTTGTTGTTCCAATTAACACAGTTGTGCTTTGGAAAAATCTGAACGGAGTCTAGCTTTTCCTAGGGAATTCTCTTAAACAATTTGTGTGGTGCTGTCAGCCATCTCACAAAGTTACCCAGGGTGCTGCCCTTCTTGGTGCCTTACGGTAACGATTCCATGCAAGTTACTGCCCGATGTGATCCTGGACAAAGCGGGTTGCCAAAAGAGTTACCAAGGAGTGTATCCCAGATGCTACTTGGTGGACAGTGCAGTGATAGTATTTCAAATGTATGATCAAGGGCAGTAAGGGTGAGCCCTGTCCAAGTGGAGGCATGAAGGGCTCAGAGATTATTCCTTCAGCTTTCAAGTAATGCTCTTTACCCGGTGCAACCAAGTTGATAGCAAATCTCAGCAGGTAGAAGGTTTTGCCTGTGGAGCATTGACTACATCCCGGTGGTGCTAGGATGAAAGAACAATGGCAGGTAAACACATTTTACATCAGAAATAAATCACTAATATTTGTCACACAGATCCAAGGGTGAGGAGACTGGAACAAGATTTTATAGATAAGTTCAGTGGAACTACTTTCTCAGTAACGACTTTGCTCTTAAAAATGCTTCCACTAGGAACCAGACTGTGGTTTCTTCTGCTAACTTGCATGTCCTGAAGTGAATTGCTTTGCCTCAGGTTTTCCCGTGGAGGTTGTAATTCTCATCCCTGACTTCGTGAAGTACTTGCTTGGCAAGTACTTTTATGCAAATATAAACTCTTTGTATGCTCAAGAAGTTGATACTCCAGTCATTTAAAATCCTGTATTGCTGCTGCTTGCTCTCACTGTGTGTGCCTGAGCTGAAATAGACTTGCCCCCCCCCCCCCCCCCTTTTTTTTTTGGTCAAATACTCCCAATAGATTTGATATTGAATGGCCTGCTGTTCAACTGCTGTTTCCGACTTCTGGGGAGGGGTGCCTGCTTTGCGCCCTCCCCGATAGTGCAATGTCAGAGCTCAGCAGGGTAAATGTAGCTGCTTATCTTTTGCAGAGGGAAGTAATGAATTTGAGTCCTAATACCACACCGGTCGAGAGAGCCCAAAGCAGCTGCTTTTACCATCCCGTATCTGTATAGCCATATAGTACATGTAAACCATAACCTTGTGTTCAGAGTAATTAATGCCACAGCCAATATTCTGAACTGTTTTTCTGTTACTGAAAATCAGCTAAACTTGAGAATACAAACAAACGTTTTTAATGGGAATTAAAACCTTTTCTTAGATTTCTACGGTGCAGGTAAAACAATTATTGCTACAGTGGCTGCTTGCATTTTAAATAAATTTATACACATTATTTTTAAAAAAATCTAGTTAACTTTAAAATATGTAAGTTTTCTTGTCATTTAGGGTTCTGTGAAGCTGATCATCAAGAGGGTTGCAAATCATTGGCGGTTTCTATTTTCAGAGTTCCACATCCCAGAGTAATTTGCTTTAATTTCACCCAATTTAACCTATACTTCACACCATCACCATTCAGCTTTAATAGCTATGTTCTATGCATAAGAAAAGCAGATAAATGTCCACAATTAGACTGCGAGTGATTACAACTAGTTAGGGCTTTATGAAGACAAAACTTAAAGGGCTGTGGCACAAAACAAAGCCACAAAAGACGTCTGAAAAAATTCTTTCTTCAGAAGTCAAGGTTTACTACAGCGTTTTATTTAATGTTTTTTGTACTTGATTTTGCTTATGTTGAAGATGTAGGCAGGTGCACCTTCTTCAACTGAAAATCACTCTGCTCAAAGAATATTAGGTTTGTGTTACAGGTGATTAATTTTACTTGAAATTAGCTTGCAAGGGAAAACATGCTAAACCTACTTTATTTGTTGATCCTTTGTTAACACGTGCTACGTTTAAGAATCTGTAAAATACGTTGACTCTGATAGTATTCTTTTGCCCTTCCGATTGTGAGTGTGCACAGTAAAATGTACCACTGTTGAAGTTTAATGCTCTCTATAATGTTAAATGTACCTCAGGCAGAAATGGTGGTCTTTTTTTTACCGTTTAAGTTTTTATAATACTGATGATAACATGTCAGACAAGTCTAAGTAGAGATGTTATTTGTGATTTAATGTTTTTTGACATTTGTAGTCTTGTTCCTTTTGACAGCTCAAAGAAACATTCTGCTTCTAACCCCCTGCCGAAGTTACCCTATTTTGCTTCTTTTTGTTCCCCCCCATTTCTACCCTAGCGAGTGGCCAGGTAGGTATTATTGCTCATTTACTTCAGGGCTTATAACAGGGTACGTATCCATATTGTGATGTACTGTATCACTCTGTGATGAGCAGCTCTTTTTGATAATAGTCATTGAATGTGTGCTTGCGAGTAAGCACAAGTATCAATTATTCTTTGGGTCTGGTTTTTGGTGGTGTTATTAAACATTCTTTTATAGCTTACTGACAAGAAGAGGCTGGTCATTACCCTAAATGCCGATGGGAGTTTCCTCTTGTGGTGCAGCTCAGATTCTGATCAAGTTGTGAATATCAGTCTTAATTACAGCACAACGTAGACCAACGCGGTTACTTACCTTTCCTAAGTGAATTCAAGATACCACAATGCTGTTACGTGGAACTTAATAGTAGCCAAATATTTTGTTCAGTTTTGCCTTAAGGATAAGGGTAATTGAAGAAATGAAGAAACTGGCAAAGTATAAATTAATTTTGAAGATATTCATTAATTTCCGTAATTGCAATTAGGGTCAGAATAAGTTGTCTAGGAGTATTATTTTGATTTGGCTTTCAGCATCTCGGTAGCTGCTCGGAGCAGACAGGAACAATAAAGTTTAGGCTCTAGGCAGCTTCGTTTTTGCGTCAAACTAGTTTTATATGCTATATCATAAAACTTTCAGTCCAATCAGCAGCTACATTTAAATACTGCAAATTGTGGCAGCAAAACAATAATTCTGCTGATTAGCCCCTTTCCATTTCTTGTAAGTGAACTGTTTATGCTGTTGAGTACCTTTTGAAAAAAGAAAAAGCCAAAACAGCCTTGATTAGTCAAGGAGTAATTGGATGACTTGATTTTAGCAAGAGAATGAATTGGTTGATGATAGCCTGTAACTAAGTGTAGTGGTTCTGTTCAGATGAATACATAACATACAGTCATCAGATCTTGACAGGTATAACATAAGCAATGCAAAAATCTCTGGAGGCTGAGAGGTAAATTTTGTCAAAGAATTTTGAAGCTGATTCTTGAAAGAAATGGAAAGAAGCGTGCATGCCATTAGATGATACCGTTTAAAACGTGGCATTTGTTACTGCTGTGCTGTATACATATTTATCTGTTACTACTTTTGCATGTGAAGAAGAGAAGATGAAGTCTGTGTGGTCTTGCTGCCATCAGGACCTGCCAGATAGGCAATTCCTGCTCTTCTTCAGGACAAAAATGGTGTTTCCACATCTTCTCCAGCTAGTTATCCTGTTTTCCCCGTCTTAGCTATCCAGCATCACTTGGAAGCAAAGTGCAGAACCAGCTGTCACTGTGTTACTTCTTCAATGCATCTTTTTTAAAAATATTTTTTCCCTCCTAGCATTGCGTTTGAACATGTATAAATGAGTGTCATTGCTAACTGCATTCTCCAAAGAGGCCTGCAGGTGCACTGCCTGCAGCGACAAGAGTGGGACCCCGTGCAGAGCTCGCTTCTGGTGTAGGAAAAAGATCCAGACTGCTTCACAGCACTGGGGGCCCACCACGCTTGGGCCCTAACAGCTCAAATAAACCCCACAGCCAAAGAAAAATCCTTCCCTGCAACTGAAGAATCCTTTAGGTTTGGACCTGCTGGCAACTGAAGAGGGAGCTGGATAATTGGCAGTGGTAATTTTCTACCTTTCTAGTAACTTCAGGCTGTCGTTCCTTTGGTGCTGTTAGGTGGCAAGATGAGCTGTGCTGCCGTTAGGCTTTACTTTTTTCCTGTCTGACATACTTGCCTTGTTTTAATAATGATACCTACATGTCACTAAATGGGAATTGATGGCAACAGCTTTGTTTGCTTAGAGCAAGGTTGATGTTTCTAACTCTGTAGTCGTTCTTTTACGCCAAAGGAAGTGGAAGGGGTCCATCTTTCAAGCTCAAATGCAAATCCATCCACGTTTTCTGGGGGGTAATTTGAAAAAAGGCTCCTAGGTAGGATAATTGAAGAAAGAGTTGGATTCTACTCAACTTCATTTGAAAGGCTGACAAACCTCTGATGAAAACATATTTCTGGTGGGACACACTGGACACCACAGAAGTCATAACCAGTTCCATAAAGAATGAGATTATTCATTACTGTTTTCTGGTTGACTTTCCTGTGTTGCTGTATGCTTATCTTTAAGTAACTTCCTATTCTTACTCACAGATTTAGCCCAGACTTCCCAGAACTGCTTCCTCCTACCCCTTCCTACCTACCTTGTGTCATTATAAATGTCTTGGAGAACAGGGTCATTGATCATTTTGGGCTTCTTTTCTTCCCCTCAAAAGTTTCAGTTAGGATTCTTAGGTGTTGACAGAGATGCTTTTTTGGGAAGACCCTTGGGTAAGACTTTTTTATGGACACATCTCTTCCTGCCTATCTGGCAGACTGATTCCTCTTTTTCTGGAAACAAACACCAGGAGTTCCTGGAGCACATAAAGGCAGTTGAACCAGATTGCTAGTTGCTGCCTTCTGCTTTGGAAGCCAGACCACGGGGCTCAGCAACTGGTAACCAGACAGGTGCAGGTATGCTCTTATTGTGTGTAAACAAGTTTATAGCCATGGGAAGATCCCCTCAGATGTACAGTAGTTGAATCCTCACTGTGTCGATGGTAAGATGGACGTGCTTGTGTTTGAGGTTCACCATATTTAAACACTGCTCATAATCAGAAATTCTAGCAGGTGGCTGTATGTGTTCTGTTTTTTATTGACTATCCCATTTGAGTTCCTTCCTTCCTCATCTAGATGCACTTTTAGTGTGGCTTCAGGGAAACTTTTCTTCCTCATCTTTCTACCAAGCTTTTTGGTCTCCTTTTTTCCCTTTCCCTACTATTTTTACTTGCTGATTCTGTTGTAATCAGCAATCAGTATCAGCTATGTCAGTGTCAGCATTTCTTATCACCATTTGTCTTTTATTTGCTATCTTCAGAGTGCAACATGTCCATAAACTGCTTTTAAAACTTCTTTTTAAACTTTCTTTTATAACTGCTTCAAAGCAAGGACTGGCTAAAACATTATTCTAATAATTTAACTTAGTTAATTTCTCAGTTTTGCTTTTCTAAGAGATCTCTTCTCTCCACAGAGCCTAATTCCTCAGGTAGCCACCAGTTCTTGCTTAGTGCTGTCCCTGGATTAGCCCACGTCCAGTTCTGCGGGCTGGAGTTGGTTCCCCTACAAAGCTCAGCGTGATTTGTGCTATTCCATCAGTGCAGAGCGGGCCCAAGGCTGGTATCATGGTTTGTCCAAGATTCATCCCACATGGATATTGAGATGAAGTTGTAACTAAGGCTCTTTTATCAGCGTAGTGTCTCTCTCCCTTCCCTCCTTTTCCTTCTTCCTTGCGTATTCCATCATCTTCCTGCTGGCTGGGCTGTCAGTCAGCAGCTGATCTGTTTTAGGTTGGTGACTGAAATCGGTGTTGATAAATCCTGAATGAGAGATTCAGAAATAAACCTTAATGCCTCTTGCTTATGAAGAAGTCTCTCTCACCTTATGCCAAAATCTGGGTGTTATTCCAGTTTGAGGGTCTCTTGTGTGTACAAAATTTTATACCTAAATGCTTTCTTATGGACTGCAACTGTCTCAATGGGAAGATCTTCATTTCTCTTCTCCAAGTGTTCCTGATAATTTAGAAATATCTGCCATGATTAATTTAATTGACTTCCTGGTTATTTCAAAAGTAATTGTATGAGCTTTTGTCAGCACGCCTGTTGATACGTTATATCCTTTCCCAGTTAAGAAATGCACTTTTTTTCTAAACTCAGCATGGAAATTTGGGCTCACAATGCAGCGTTCTGACAGAACGTGCAGCTAGTGTCTGCTGTTTTCATGAGAAACTCCTCGCCTAACCAAGCAACCCAATTAAACAATTTACTACTTCTTTTTTTATTTGATGTTCTTAATGTAGGATCTCTGTAGTTGTAGAGCTTTTCTCCTGGCTTTTATAGTGTGGGGTTTTTTGTTTTTCATTAAACCCCGTGGACACCAAACGCAGCGGGAAGGTGTGAACAGCTTGAGAATGTATTAGTTGGATGGTGATGCACTCTCTCTTTCCTTAATGCAAGGAGGAAAGAACCCTTTTTACTTTTTTTAGCTGACTAAATACTATCATCTGTTGAGAAGTCTGGGCAGGTAGAAGAATTTTCTTTGATCTGTATGGTGACATCTTCCTACTTTTTTTGGGTAATTTCCTTGTGAATTTAAACAGATCTGTAGAATGACGTTTCCATGTGTTCATGCATTCCGACAGCCCGTGTCCCATTGCTGGCTTGGGTGCGCACACAGCGATTTGTGGAAGACAAAGCCTACAGCACCTCTTCTTTAATGGCCTGGCATTGCTATGGGTTAGCGTGGCAGGTTTTCATTGGGCAGAGGCACATTCTCCCGTCACAGCCGGCATCAGGGCTGCATCTGTTGTGGAGGTGCTTTTCCTGTGCCGGGGCACTCGCAGATGGTCTTTGGAGGCAGCTGATGGGAGAGGAGGAAACTTCCCCTAACGCTGTTTGAAAGATTTTTTCATGTTTAGGTGAAAATCATTTTAATGTTTGACTGCCAACAACATTTTAAATCTGTGTGTCGTTTGTTTTGGTGTTAAAATCTTTATTGCTAAAGCCACTGTTTTCAGTAATTTAGAAGGAAAAAATTGAGATGTTTGTGACAACAAAGAATCTCAACTTTGTGTCAGTTGAAGAGTTGTTCATAGTCTACCCTTTTTCCTATTTTACATTTAGTACAGGAAATGCCTTCCTCCCCCCCCCCCAAAAAAAAAAAAAAAAAGTTTATAGTTTGTTAATTTTGGTAAAGTTAAATAAAATTCTTTTAATGGCTTATTTCTCAAGCATATGTTTAATGTTACGGAATAGGCATGCAAATACACTGAAAAAATATCCAGGAACTAATAAAGTGCTAATATTTTTATTCTTTAAATATTTCTTGATTGATTTATTTTTTTTTTTGTGATGCTGTTTATCTGATAATTTAAGTCCTAGTTGAATTATGTTGCCAGATTGTCTTCAGAAGGGCATGAAGTCAGCACACATGCTTCAGTAATATCTGGTTGTTTTACCCTTATGTTTCCAGTTGGCAATTTGAAATTATGGCTTCAACTGCACTTTAAATATGTGATAATAGCATGTGTTTCTAATAAGGGCCAGCACCATTTTGTTCAGATAGTGTGAATGGTTGTCACTCATATATGACAAATGCACCTTCATCTGCTTCTTTGATGGCCCCCTAAAAACCATACCCTCAAATCAGGCCGATGAAATTAGCTGCTGTGTAAATTGTGTGTCTGAGTGGTTCATTATCTAATCACCGTCAGAACCACAGTGATAAAGTAGATTGAAACAGGGAAGAGGTCTGCCAGATGATTTCAGGCCTTTTTTTTTCTAAGCCCCGTTTCCCTTGGAAACACTAAGAGTCGTTCAGAACTTCAGAATTCTTTGTCTAGAACTTCTTTTTTTCTTAATGCATAAAATTGGTCAGCCAGTGAGGGCTGCCAGGATGATTTGTAAGGTTTTCTTTCCACCGGTCGTTTAGTCATTACTGTGTTGTATTAAAATGTTCCACGATTTTGAACTTGGCTGCCATGTTTGCTGCTGATAGATAAGACACTGTTAAATACAGTGGTACCAATTTTCAGGAAAGTGCTGTAATCTGTTCCTATTTAGAAGAAACTCTTAAAGATGGCTTAAGTGCTCTCCTGAAATGGCAAAACACTATGCTTTGCATGCATGTGTATAAATCTTTGGATTTTGGAGTTGATACGTAAATTAACAAACTGGAGCAGTATGCTATAAAATATTGCCAATAACAGTTGTGTACAGGCAGTAGAACAGACCTGCCGACTTCACTTTTTCATACTAAATTCTTGTCACTCGTAATAGTCTGTTTTAAAAATCTGTATTCTGTCTTTTTAGCTTAATATGTAACTTACATTTCCTTTGGTTTAGGAGCATTTGAAGATGATGATATCACTCATGTTGAAGGAAGTGTAGATCCTGTTCGAGACATCGAAATAATACATGAGGAACTTCGACTTAAAGATGAGGAACTGATCATGCAGAGTATAGACAAGCTTGAGAAAGTAGCTGTGAGAGGCGGAGACAAGAAATTGAAACCTGAATATGTAAGTAGAAACGTAGATCATTAAATACTGTTTGCACGGAATTGAAATTTTTACGTGGTTGGATTTTGCTTGTGATATCACACATGCATAACACAAAACATCGCAACTATCTTTGTGTATTTTGAAGTAATTATTCTAAGTTTTAAAAAAATAAAATGGATTATTTGCTGTATTGAAAGTTTAAGATTTCAATTATAAAGCTAATTGTCATTTTAAAAATTTAACTGTAATTTTCTTGCTGACAGGAGTTTATTATGGGTTTCCAATGCTTCATCAAACTTAGATCAGGGGTTTAGCTGTAATTCAAAGCCCAGCAGTGACTTCCAAATTATTCTTCTTGTTAAGTTCACGTCTGATGTTAGTACTGTGTTCCTAGTAGCCTCAAAGTGGGTATGTTCTTCTTGATGCGGTTGCACTTTGTGTCTTTTAGCTCATGTTAAATGAAGGCTGCTAACTGAAGTTAATTTTTGAATGTGGTTGTGGAAAACTTGTTAAATGAGCTCAAATATCATGGGGTAGCAGTGGTGGTTTTGTGTAGATTAGAAATACATAATAATCATCAACTTCAAAGGATATTTTTTAAACTATTATTTTACTGCCACTTGACTTTCAAGTCAGCTACGCTTTGCCAGTAATCTAGTTATTAATTTTTCTTTATTTCATTAGTCTTCTAAAGGTATTTCTGGTGGTATGTAAAGCGTATTCTCTAATTATTACTACATCGTATCGATATAGAAACAGGCTATTTATGCCTAGTAATTATGAAATAAAAAATATTGTTTTATCCCATAGCTTTTAAGATAGCAACTAATAAGAAAAATATTGTCAGAGCAGTGCTGGTATTTTACTTTATCAGCATTAAAGCACACTACATCTTTTTGGCCCTAACTAGTGTTTGGCAGCCAGTAGGATGTGAAATTGAATATCCCTCTCTATGATGCAGTGTTTAAAAAGCACTTCCTTGGTGACTTCTCTTAGTGAAGAACTAGCCTTCATCTGGCTTTAGAAGTATTTTATTCCTCGATTAGTCTAAGTGAGACTTATTTGGATGATTTGAAGGCTTTCACATCAGGCAAGAGAGAATCGGGTGTCTACCAGAACCCCCTGATCCTTCTCAGCAGGGCAAGTCTCCAGCAGATCAGTTCCCAGCCTGCACGAGTGTGTGTGGTGGTTCTTCCCTAGGTGTGGGACCCTGCATTTGCCTTTGGGTTTCAAGAGGTTCCCTTCTGCCCACCTTTGCAGATGGTTGAGATCTTTCTGGATGGCAGCACAGCACTCCGGGCTATCAGGCACTCCTCCCACTTTTGTGTCATCAGCAAATCAGATTATTCTACAATCAAGGGGGAGAGTAAATTAAAAACTCAAACCTAGAAATGCAATTTAAATCAATTAGAACTTTAAAATCTCGTTTATTAATTGGTCTCTTCTCAGCTTCAGCTTCTCATCCTTTTCTTTGCTTCTTCCTTCAATCTCCTAACCAGTACTTAATCAGGAGTTCAGCTGTCAAATGGATTTTGTCATCTCGTGTTGGTAATTTATACTTCCTGTTATTCCTTGGGGGATTTTAGCCTTTTTTTATCAAGTCAGACACAGAAAACACAAGGTTTTGAAGTTGCATTGCTCTGCCAGTTCTAACCTCGGTAACAGCCGTTACACTTGGCCAGTTTCAGCTGAGTTCCTCAACAATAGAGGTTTCAAAGGTATTAAATTCTTTTGTTTCATGGAAATGGGTGGCTTAACAGAAGGGAAAGGCACAAATAAACGCTTCCGTGGAGACAAAGGCTCCAAGTAGGAACTCTGCTCTCTACGGTCACCAGAGAATATGCCCAAGGAAGTGTGGAGCATCAGGTCCTGCTAATCTCGGACCTTCATGCCTGTCTTCCTTTGTGACTTGTGTGTGTGAATTGTAAGGTGGGCGGCAGAACTTAGTAAAATGGACTTCTTTATGGTAAAGGTCTGTAAGAAGTCTTCCTAGTTGCTTGTCTTTTCCTGGTAAATTAATCCTTAGGTCTGGTGCCTGCCAATAGTCTTGTGTAGCTGTAAGATCATAACGGCTGTTCAGAGTTCATCCACTGGACGGATTTGCTTAATGTTGAGTCGTTGGGTTGTGAGTGGCTCCTCTATAGCCTTTTTTGGCTTTTCCTCTAACACTGTATGTCGCAGCGAAGGCCTGTGGTTGCATTTACATGATATACTGGGGAGTTAACTGTGCAGTTCATGACTTGGGCACGTGGTGAGAGAAACCGTAAGGAATTGCTGGGGGAGAGGGAAGACAAACAGTTAAGGATTGCACCTCCTGCAGTCTCAGAATTGGAACAGGCTGCCCAGAGGAGTTGTGGAGTCCCCATCCATGGACGTATTTAAGAGATGTGGATGTGGTGGTTAGGGATGTGGTTTAGTGATGGGACTTCGCAGGTGCACTTGATGGTTGGTCTTGATGACCTCGTAGGGCTTTTCCAACCTAGATGATTCTCTGTTAAGAGTGTGTTTTGGGCTTCCTCTTTCCAGGGCAGAAAAGTAATTGAGAGAGCAGTATAAACTGTTAAGGATATGTATTTGTTAAACAGGTTATCTTCATAAGTTGGGAGGGAATGGAATACTACTCAGGGTTTTCCTTTTCGTGCGTTATTTGCCAGTATAATGTTAGACACAGCTAATATTCTGCTCTTCCTGTAGCAGCGGTGCTCAACAAACAGCACTTGTCTGTCTTCTGAGTGTTCACAGTCATTTTCCCTTTCAGGAAAACTGGGAGATTAAAAAGGGAAAAACTTTTTTAAGCACAGTGTTAAAATTTTAGTCTGTCTCTTTCATAGTTTCCTTTTCTCATCTTCTTTGGAGGAATTTAAGGTAAAGACACTTCAGAATTTCTTACGCGTTTTAACTGGTTGAGAGTTGTGAAAGTTCTATGGTTCATTCAAATAAAAATACTGAAAGCTTTCTTACCAATATCACTTTCAGACCTTTTACTTGCTTTCCCTGCTGAACAAAAACATCTAGCACTTGAATTGCATTTTTCATTTCTTCCCGCTTTTTTGAGAGCACTTTGAAATCTATTGAGGAAAAACTATATAAGATTAGGGAAAGAAGAAGAAGGTGAGGAAAGAAAAGAAATAGTATTGATCTTAGTTGAGTGTGTTTTTCCTTTGGTTGTTTGCTGAATATAACAATAAGCTTAATATGAAAGCTAAGCAAAAGTTACTGATTTTAGAGAGACTATAATCTCTCTGTGACCTGTGTAAACTTATTGTTGGCATCAATGGGGATTTCACTTTGAGCTTCATGGAACCTAATTGAAAGTGGAAGTCATTCTTTTTATTTCATAAATATGAATTGCCTGCTTTAGAGGAGAGGATTCTCTTCTTTATCAGTAAGCCTCCACAACTGTAACTTGATAGTCTGAAATCTCCGAAAGGTGTAGAGGGGAAAAAAAAATTGTCAGTCTGTATCAGCCAGCAATTCTTAAATCTGAGATTTTTATTCGATTGCCCGCCTTCACACCTGTGCTCTAACTTGTTAATTATCATTTTTTTTTCTTCATGTAAGCCCACATTGCATACAGTTGGTAAGTTCATCTTTGTGCACTGACCTGGCTTTGCAGTTGAATACAGTGTTAACTGTTCGTGCTGTCTCTCACAGAATTGATTTCTCAATCCCCTGTCAGCAGAAATAAAATAGCCAACTGCTGTTAAGGAGCCATCAATGGAATCATTTTCAAATTCTACTTAAAAATCGATGACACGATATGGTCCAAGATCAGCAACATGCACTGTTGACATAGACACGGAATAGCTTCCTTCACATTCATTTTTGTGTTTTGCAAGTGTTCTCACAGGCTTCTTAGACATGATTGTCTGTTTTTTACTAAGGGGGTACTATTCTTCCAGACTCAGTCTACCTTCATATATTATTTTGACTATAACCTTCTATATGAGGTATTATAGAATGGAAATATCCCCAATATCAGCATGTACTGAAATGGTATGAGAATCACTTCAGAAATTAGAGTAATTTTGATTTTATATCTTAAATCTGCTTAGTGCTGGTATCTGCAGAGACATGAGAAAGAAGTTGAGTTAAACTTCTTTATTATTAGCTTATTCATCTGTCATTTTGGGTAGCAGGAGATTTCAAAGTAAAAATCAAGTACGTAAATTTATAGATCTTGATTTAAATATATATACGTACATGTGTGTGTATATATATATATATTTGATTTATGGGATTTTCAGTCCTGGAAACGGAGGTCTTCAAGTTAATACAATGTAATACAGTTAAGTGAACATTATTACAGGATTCTCTTCCATTACCCTTCCCGTGTGATTCAATTCTAGTCCTTAGAGATTGACCCCCTGCAATTGATAGCTATTCATTCAATCCTTTGTTAGCGCTCCAGATCTTGAATTCCAGCACAGAATAATTCTTAGTGGTAATGGTATTGTGATTTATATATCTGACCACAAGAATATTATTTGTAGTTGAGTTCATACAGATTGTTGACTTCAGTGATATGAAGACAAAATCTTTAGGTCAGGATCAATGTCTGCGGTATGTGAGCTTCCAATTTTCAGCTGAAAGGCAGCTTTTACAGTAGGTCAGTATCAATGTCCACTGCATTTGAACTTCCAGTTTTCAGTTCAAAGGATGCTTTTGTAAGTTCTGCAAGACGTCTAAATTCTGGTGTCCAAGTCTGTCAGCTTGAAAGTAAGGTTAGCTTTTGAAATTAAGCACTTTTTAAGAGCAAAAGTAACCGCAATTATGAAAAGAATTAAGGATGCCCTTTAATGTCATGGTATTAGAACCATCTAGTGCAGAGGAAACAAATCAAGCTTTGCTTTGTTATTGCAGTGGATGATAAATTAGTAATTGTTACAGGGACCAAAACCCCAGAGCATAAACACCTGTCAGCAGAGATCTCGTGTCCATGTAATCTATGGTTCTTCCTTCGGCCTCCATTCCATTTAACATACTGGTCCTGTCCTGGTAATACAGTAACTGTTCGAAAGTTGTTTCTGTTCATTTAAAATTACCAATAGCGTTTGGGAGATGATTCACAAACAGCAGAGAGGTGGTAGATTCTGTTGCTTCTCATTACCACTATGCTAGATGAAAACAGGGTGAAAATCTTTCCTTCCCACAATATTCTGATGAATGGGATTGCACTGAGCAAAATTCACTGACCTCGTACCACACGCACTTGCCAGAGTTCTCACGGATGGATGAACTCTTATTTCATCTAACTGATGATGTCAGTTGGGAATTTTCACCTTTCATTCGTTCATTCCAAGTTGAAGATAAATACAGTAGTGAATTGTATTTTTTTTTTGTCAGTTGCTTTCATCTGCCTTTGTGAGGAAGGTTTGAGAGGTCAGTTTGTTCCGCTGGAGATGGAAGGAAAGGAAGAGTGTACGTGTACGTTATTGACACACTTTTTGCCAATGACTGTTAACAATTAGTAACTTAAATGTTAAATCATAGGGAATCAAGAAAATATTTGTATTCTTAATGCACGTAATTATGCCTAAAATCTTCAGTGGACCATTTGCTGTGCTTAATGTGGTATTTAAAGGAAATTAAAGTTCATTCTGAAGAACATTGTGAATGTAACAGGAAAATATTCATGGCAGATGTTTGTGAATTAATTGGTAGTAAAGCCTGAGGTGGAAGTACATAATGTATAAATACACGTTTGGATTTCTTTTGGTATTATCAGTAGACAAAGAAAAGTCAATGCTTAAATACTTTCTGTCAAGGCTGATCTTCCCTGCCTAGATTTGAATAGTGGTTTTAAATAGTGTCTCTCTGGGAATGTCTACATCAAGCCACAGTTGTAACTTGTAAATAGACGATACGTATCACCAAAACAACTTCATGTATGAATAGTTGTATTCTGGAAAAGGCATCTTTTTTAGCTGGATTAATTCACTTTCAGAACAAATACGTTCGCACATGGATTTCTTTGGAAATAAGTGTGTGTATGCAAATGCAATAAGAAAAGTTCAGTGGCTGTGTGGAGAAGATATGTCACTTTTCTTTTCAATACAGTTTCCCTGTTCTGAATTGACTGAAATAATCACTTGCGGATAGACTCATTTCTGTATTTGTGTGCTTTTTTCTTTGAGAATCTACAAATGATTTTTTTTTTCAATGCATATGCCTTAAAACCTGCAAGGCTGACCAACGCAGGAGAGATTTTGGAGCTTATTAACGTGAGTTACATTGCCTGGAATGGTTTTAGAATGTTTTGGGTGAAAGTATTTGCAGTGGTTCATAAACATTATTGGCATCTAGCTCTGAGTAAACCTTATATCATGTTCAGCTTGTACTGGCTCTGTTAGGAGGTATTGAATAGAAGAAAGGATAATACACTTGTCCTAAATCCATTACTTCTCCCATTGTATTTTTATTAAAGTCAGTGAGCAAGGGAATTGTAAGAGATTAGACATTGTTTTGTACCACAGAGGAGCTCATTGTCACTCCAGTTGATGCAGTACCTGACTTGTTCTCCTTCCTGCACCTGGCTGCTACAGCTTATTTAAGCACTTAACGTATTTGAAAAACATGACCTAACCTTTTTTTTTTTTTTTCTAACTGCAAAATTTGTCTAATTTTTTAAAAATACTGCTTTTTCTAACCATTGCTTTCACTGTAAATTCTTCCTTTATCATTTCAGTCCTGCTCTTCTACATCACCAACAAGCCTCTCAGAAGCGTACAGAGATGAGGCAATGCTAGCTAGAACTGAAAAAGGTTTTCCCAGGAAAGCTATGGACAGGGCTGTGATCACCATACATTTCCTTGTGTTAACATGGAAACTGCTGTGGGTGTGATAAATTGTTCCTGGAGCTGCAGTTTAACGGGCTAAGGGTACTCTTTACTTCAAATAGAGTAGTTTGTACCTGTGTCTAAATAAACGCCATCGCTATTTTGAACGCCAGATGGAATAATAATGATCGCCTGTTTTGATCCCCTGCATATCTCAGTTTAATTCTCACAGTTGTTTACTTTTTTTTTTGAGGGGGGGGGGAGAACCTTTATTTAAATATTTTCTAGGTACAGATAAATTACTATAACTTGAATAAGCTGTGCAAGTTATTATTTAACTTTACAGTTTAGAAATAAAAAAATACCCATGTTTTTAGTTTGTATTTGCCAAGCTTCAACTTTCAGGTATGTGTTTTCTGCATGCTAGTGTGAAAAGCCCTGACTTTTTGGTGAGATTCAAGCATATGAAATCTTCATATCTAAGCATTTTTTGAACACCTTTTATAATTTTTCTCCCATCTTTTGGTATTTCATCAGATAAGTGTGAAAGTATTCACATTTGACATTAGTATTTATGTACACAAAGACTGCATTAGTCTTTTTAGTTGCAGTACAGTAACTAAAGCCTAATCTTGTAACCTTCAAGTCTTTGTCACTCTTGCAAGGTGCAGGTCCTCTACACAGTAAATACTTTGTCCACCCTTCCTCATTCCCTGCCAATTACCCGTATGAGCTTGAATTTATTCTAATGATAGACAGATTTAGTGAAAGCAAACAGTGTTTGACAGTTCTGGTCACTACATGTGCAACTCATGTTTTTAGTCATGTATTCATTTATTCTTGTGATCTGTGTCATTAAAATGGTCCCTTTCATTATTTTTTTAGGGTGATGATGAAAGTTAAGTAGCAACAAGCAAATAATTTACTTGGAGCAACACCCAAAACACACTTACTGGATTTTCTATCTACATTTACACTTTAGATCTACTAGTTAGGTAGTGTTGATTCCATTTAGTGTGCGCAGTGTTTGTTTTGTAATTAAATACTTGTATGTCAGAATCCTTAGGGAAGTCTGAATATATTAATTTACACTCTTACTGCTGGCATGCTCTGCTGTCAGCCTGTATGAAACAAGGGGCACTAACTAACAGCTACAGGTAATGTTTTAGGTAGTCCTTATAGTTTTTCAGAGGAACACAATGGTGAAGTTGATGGAATTTGGCCAATTTCACCTCATTTGCCATGTTGCTACTTCAGTGTAGCAATGCCTAAATTGAAATATTTTAATTGAACACATCTGTTTTTGAAGTGTTGATAGGTAGTTGGTCAGTCATTACATCTTGGGAGTACTGAGGCGAACACGCGAGGTGCTAAGAAGCACCCCCATTTCCTAGGAATCTCCTGTCGGGGGGAAGGAAAGAGCCCCGTATTCATAGTTAGTCTCCGTAGTAGCGGAGACTTTTGCACTGCCTGCAAAATCACGGAGAGTTCACTTGCACTTCGAAGTGTGAAGTGATAATCCTCACGACTGCTTACTTCTTTATTAAATTTGCGGAAGTTAATTACATGCCCTGCTAATTTCCAACAAAAACCTCACAATTCTCAGATGCCAAGTAGGCAAGTGAGTTTTCCAAGCTTCAGTTTAGTCCCTCACGCTGTAAGAAGAATTTGGCATTGGCACACATTATTACTATCATCCATCCAGAGAGTTTATTAATATATGCACATTTTCCTACACAGTAGTGTCTCATGAGCATGTCTTGATAAATCTGCTAAATGCAATTTAAATGTATTGCTTTATGGTATTTTATACTGCTGGGACTTACTGTTAAGGTCCTGCTTAACATTTCTGGGTTGACTACTTGTCGTCGTTTGGAAAGGAGAGCAGGACCTACATTAAATTAAAAAAGTATTCACACGTGCTAAATATACTGCCAAGGGTACAGTCAGAAATGATCTAATGTTTAAAACAGTGGTATTTGATGTTCATGTTGTCTGCTGTACTTCATGTGCTTTGACCATCGGAGCTAAGTTGGATTTTGAGGGCTTTTTTGGTGGTGTTTTTAAATGACGCTTGGTATAATGTTGCTATCTGAAGAATGGAAGCAGAGTCCCCCTCTCCTCAGAGAAGAAGGGATCGTCCTGCTGGTGGCAGGTTGGCCTCACAGCACACAGCTGGGGAGGCCAGACCTAAGGAAACCAAGAAACCAAGTGGACCATTGCTCTGCGTTCTGCTACTGAGCATCTCCGAGTTAACTAGAGTAATGACTAATTGTGTTTAAATGACTGTTACAATGAGAGGGAAGATAAAAAAATCAGTTCATATTCTTTCGCCAGGCCTAAAGAGAAACCATTACTAGAAGTAAAAATAGTGCTGAATGAAATACAGCCTGAAAATGTGCTTTTTGCGTGTTTCTTTAGTTTTGGGGTGGCTGAAAGAACAGGAAATATGTGGGAAAAGTTGCCTTTCTTCATATTGTTATTAGCACTTAACTAACGGTCCCGTAATGACAAAGCTGTATTAAATCTCAAGTAAAGGAGACACCGCCACTGGTGCAGGGGAATCTGAGTTCATCCGTCACACGCGTCGTTTGAGCTGTGGGCTGCCTGCCTTCAATTCTGGCTGTCCTGGTATTCCGTCAGAGAAAATTTGACTCTGAATAATCATTTCCACTTTTTTTCTTTGTGTCTTCCCGCCTCACCAGCTTTGAACATAGATGTTATGTTTGCTAATAAGTTTGTCCTTTTTTTTTTTTTTTTCAAGAAAGCTTTCCAATACTTCGCCACTTTCTCTGTAAAACTGAAGCAGGCTTGCACGCACACAGCTGTCAGTTCTGCGCAGCAGGTCGGGTTGGTCAGCCTTCCCCGCAGAAGTTAGCCATGCAGTTATTCCTCTGGAACAACAGCTGTGAACTGCATAAAGTTGGGTACCTAAAACTGAACTCTGAAAAATTAGGTCTGTTTCAAAACTGGCTTAGACACATAGCTATAAGTAGCCAGTGGAATGGGGCAGGGAATCTCTGATTGACATCTCTGTGCTTAGATATGCTTTAGAAAGAGCAAACGGTATTTGTTGTATTGATTCTTGAAATTTTCCGGAGGTTCCACGTTCTGTAGCTACCCTTGCGGCGTGACAGAAGAAAAACCTTATTCCTGCTTAAGCCTAAAAATTGGCTTTGACAACTCTTGCTATAGTATTTTCTGCTGTAAATTTTTTTATTGCCTCTAATTTATGTGCGATACTGAGCTGCTGTTGGAGGGGGATTGTAATGCTGAGAGCCACGTGGTAGGTGCCTATAGAATTATTTAAAAACCTGAAATCTCAGGTAGTCAGAATTCCTTCACTGCTGGACAGGAATTTGAGATTGCGATGATTTTTTTGTCTATCTATTTAAACAAAAGCCGAAGATAAAGATCTTAAATGAAAGGCACCTCTTGCTAGGACTGCTTCCCTTGCCTCGTTTGTGGCAATTAATTAAAAAATAAAAAGCAGATAGGGTTAAAGATAAGATGGCACCGTGGTTTTCTTTATGTGTAATCTTGTTGCATGTCTCCACATAAGCTGTTCTGGCCACTCATCACAGTAACCAGCTGGGCCATTTCACCTGCTGGAACCATTAAAGAGGACTCTCTCCCCCTAGATTAATCCCCTCCGACATTAGTTTTTTGCTCTGACAACTGGAGCAGGCATTCAGAATTTGCAGGTGGCCAGTGTGACGCACATAATTGCCTACAATTTTAGGCAATGAATAAAAATGGTCTACATTACTTGTCAAAGGTTGTATATGCAGTGCCAAGTGAGATCTATGGGAAGCCTTTTAGGGTTTAAAGAACAGTTAATAGCAAAGCTGCACAGTGCTTTTTTAATCATAATGCATTTGTAATATAGCACTTTGATCTTCTCCTTGTAGGAAATGGTGTTATATTAGCCACTTTTAAACATTTATGAGTGAAATTCACTTATAGGAGAGTAAAAGTGATTATTCTTCGTCAGAACATGTTAGATTTCATTAAAAGTTTTAGCTTGCCCCTTCCTTGTTAAAATCTGTGGGGAGTCATGTTCCTGGAGGGTTTCAAATCAGGATCTGAAGATTTTGAAGAGCTTCGTCTTTGTTTTTCGCTGCAGCAACTGCTTGACTAGGAAAGGCTGTAGTAAATACTGATGTTATTTGTGGTTGTTTATAACGTGCTTCAGCCGCACAGCATTAAGTGTAAAAAATTTTGTGCGCGCAACGGTTTCGGGAACGCTTCTTTGTATTTCAAATACCTTAATTCTCCGTCGTGTCAATTATAACCCCCCAAAATGCATTATTTAAAGCATGATCATAAATTATCTACCAGAAAAAATCGACTCTGAAATGTACTACTCCTAGAAGAGCCAAGTTTGACCTTTCAGACCCAAGAGCCTTTTATTAACACCTGCCTGTAAGGAGAGCCGTGCCACACGCAGCTTTCAGATTCAGCACCACAAAACTGATGAGGAAAGGCTTGAAGGGTTCAGTTTGTGTCACTTGCTGTTTGCCGTTTCCATTTCACAGATGATTAATCTTTCTGTGAAGAAAGGCCAGAGAAACAAAGCACATTGGGCTCTTCCTGCAGTTACTCCTTCTGAATGCACACTAGCTTGCTAACTAAAAGGCCTTTAGATTTCCTGCAGAGAGAGATGTTCTGAAAGTGAATGCAGCTGGTTGGAGGTCACCAGTGCAAGGCTCTTGCCATTGTGTAATGGAGGCTTTGGCAGGTTTCATTTTGGGGGGGAGGGAGAAGGTGTTGGCAAAAAATTAATGCGGAATAAAAAGGGCTCTGGCCATTTGAATTAATTTCTTGAAGGGTGGATCATCAATAATAGGCTCAATTTCTTTTGCTAACGATCGAAAAAAAATATATTTGTGGTGTTTTTTCCCCACCCATTCCCTTTTCTTAATGGCATGTTTATATTGTGCGTGGTCTCTCCCGCTGGATGCTGAAATGTCGCGTCTTACTGAGTTTGAAAAGCAATCTAAAATGTACCGATTTTTACATATGTTTTATGAGCTCTGCTAATTTTCATGATGGCGAGAGATGGTACTTGGATAGCATGTACTTAACTTTCTGATTATGTGATTTGTATTTCTTCAGTAATTGCTATTTCTCTTTAGTGACTCCAAGCAGGAATTTTTGTTTTTCTGGGGTAGTAAAAATGGTTTTTAAAAGATGCTATATAATTTTTAATTCGTTTGTACATTCTGAATTTTAATGTATACGCGCCGTGTTTATGGGGGAGAATTGTCTGATATCCAGCTGAGTTTTTGACTTTGTTTTTTCTTGATCTTGCATAGGACGTAATGTGCAAAATCAAAACCTGGGTAATAGATGAAAAGAAAGCTGTCCGCTTCTATCATGATTGGAATGACAAAGAGGTAGGCTATGAGTATTATCCCATGAATTGACTTCTAATTTTGCTACCTGTTACTGTCTTCTCTTTTAAAAGTTTTTTTAAAGAACTCAGAGTGTACTGAATGTTAAATTTATCAGTCAGTGCTGTGTTTGTCAGTGTGATCTACATACTACACTTTAATTCTGTTGCCTTCTCAGAAATGCCATGAAGAAAATAGTCCTAATATTAAGTTGATATAACTTATTTTTAAAATTCTCCTCTTGTATTTTCACTTCTAGATCGATGTTTTGAACAAGCATTTGTTTTTCACTTCAAAACCAATGATCTACTTGGTTAACCTCTCTGAAAAAGACTACATAAGAAAGAAAAACAAATGGTGAGTGTGTTCAGGTCAAATATCTAGATTTATTTCTATTTCACGTTTTTTTCAGTGGCGAATAATTCCTTGCTCATTAAGATCAAAGCATATTAATTAAAATAGGAATAAAAACGAATGCATTTTTTTTCCTGTTGTGCTCCCACTGATATACTGCTGAGTACAATGCATATGGCGAAACCCTGAATGAAAGTGCAGAATAGAAAACAATATATTTTCCTTCCCTATATTTTTATGTGAATCCTTTAACTATGAAGAAAACAGCTTTGGTTTAGAACTACAGATTTAAATAAACACACATTTTTATCTTGTTGTGTAATGCTGATCGTCTGAACAACATCTTTTTCATTCCAAGGGAATGAATTGAATGCCAGAGGAGTAAAGCTATGTGAGTTGCACAGAAGGCTTTCAAACTGTGGCAAAATTGCACGTTTTAACAGTACATTTCTGTTTGCAGTTGGGTTCCTTGTTTCCTTGCTACTGCTTGCACTTTGCTTACAGTGTGTAGGCCTGCCTTGATGGTCTTTAATGCCACAAACAGTGCAGGTTTTGTTCGCGTATTCCTGACATCAATATTATGACTTAAGTATATGATGCTCATGAAATCAATCTATCAGACATTCAGTGAACTGGTTGAAGATTCAGTCCTAGCATGGTAGACATATGGTGGGAATCTGCTGTTGAGAAGTACAGCATTTAGCATGTCAGAGGAAGCTCTAGATGGGATAAATATTTGGTTTGTGGAGGAGGGAACAGATTAAATAGTATACTATGAAGAAAAATCAATAGCAGTATATTTAAAAAACAGCAACAACCTTTATTTTTTTTAGCATTCACATCTTTAAACACTTCACTTGTGAGATACTTTGAAGATGTATAAACCCATGTTTGTGAACAGATATATGCATGTAACTCATCCAAACAAATCAAAAGTATCCAAAGCGGAATATCTGAATTCTCCTAAAGTACACCCTCTGTTTCTCCCTGTACTTCATTAAGTACTTAGATGCACATGGTTTCAATTTTCCATTAAAAATTCTCATTTCCATATGATATCAAAGAGTGAGAAGGCTTTAAACTGAAAAATAAACATTCATAGACTGGAAGCCAAAACAATAATTAATGTCAGATGGTTAACTCCAATAAATCATTAGAATAAATTCTGTGAAATTACTGCAACTAAAACTGTCCTTTTGATACTCCAAGAAATTTTGTGTTAGTATTAAAGAACAAAATTTAATCTATTAAATAGGAACCTATGTCAGCCCCAAGACACAGACTTTGGATTGAACTTGGTAAACAATGTAATAATCTGTTTTTCATGTTTGGCCAAATTTTATAGTTGTTAATTTAATTTATTCAATCTTTGTTTTGTATGTAGGAACATTTAAGCATTAGAAGTGGTTATATCCAGGAAAGTCTTTAAAATCTGGGTAGTAGCACTTGTTCTGTTAGGTGATATTTTTTTTTCCAAGTACAAACGTTGAGGTTTCCTAAGGTTTGCTGTAACAGTACAGATGTGGAAGTTTATGTGAAAATGGATGCATCGGTTTCCTTGTCCAAAAAGGATCCTCACACCTGTATTTGGATGATTACAGGTAGAGCTCGCTGGCTCTAATTGTACAGTAAATACCATTTCCCAGACCCTAATGGTAGACAGACTACTTAGGAGACGCCAGTCTGTGATTTAGCTGTCGCCAGTCACCCCATGTTTTTTGTGAGACTGGTTGTGATGATGACATAGTTAAACCCAATTGAAAGCAAATCTTTGTATAAATTACAATTTTTACATAGTAAAAAAAAAAAAAAAAAAAAAAAAATCAGATGTTTGAATTGAGAAGTCATATAATGAAATGGGTTAACTGTTTCTATTACAATTAATGATTTAGTTTTAAAAAAGTATATCCAGATCTCATGGATGTTAGTGTAATTGTAGCCGAAAGATCAAAGCCTGGGTAGCTGAGTGATGTTCCAGAAGAGAATTTACCACATAGCCATTTTCAGTACAGTTTCTGCCTCCTGCTGTTCCTATTTTCCCTCAAGCTAGCCATTGACTACCCCCTGTGCATCCCTGCTCGTAAAAAATGATTGAGGAAGTATTTGTCATGTATTTATGAGTGGGAAACATTGTGTGATAGGGAAAGGCATCTACTAGAACCAGAAAGATTGCCATTTTCCTTCATTCAGCCACTCTGCCACAGCTTTAAATCCTCTGTTTATGCAACATAGCTTTTATATTTAAGAGCAGAATACATTTTTTCTATGAAGGATGCTAACGGTAGGCTTTGCCATTTGTATGGTGCAAGCAGATGTAAATGATTAGAATATATTTTGCTGTTAGATGCCACTTAATTTGTGATTTTTGTTACTATTTTGAGGGGCAGAGGTACACATTTGAAATGTAAGCCACATTTAGACTAGCCATTCAACTCGAAAAAGTTTATTTCTGAGCCTAATTTGTAATATTACTGTAGCAAAAGTAAGGTTAATGCAGGAAATGCTCAGCAGTAAAAATGTTTTCATAAGACTTTTACAGCTATAGAAGTATTTAAAACAGCAAAGAAGAGGAAGAGGTGTTTTGATTGTGGGTATGTGAGGAAAACTAAAATTGTCTTTGTTTTACTGGGTCACTCTTTCAGAATTAATGAACATTTTAACTGCTAGCTAAAACACACATTTAAGTGCTAACATGTTATTTTTCAATCCTAGAAAAGAAGAAAACACAGTGAAAGATAGGACTATTGTGTGTCTGAGTAGGTGTGTTGACCTTTTGAAAGATGTAAAAACTGGAATGGCTCCAAGCAGCTACTTGCTGGTTTTAACAATGTTGAATTAGTCATTCAGTTGATTTATGATTAAGACCTAGCCCCTGAAGAGAAGCTGACATGGCAGCTGTGTTAGTTGCACTTGTGTTATGATCAGATGACAGTAATCATGATGTTGTATAGAGGAATCCACTGAAACTGTTCCTACTGCATATTGCCGTGCTCTAAATGAATACTTAATTCCTTCTTTTAATAATTCCTAATGATTTTTATATGGTTATACTACCACCTTAACATGATAAGTGTGTATTTGAGCTTCGTCATGATAGTATTCTAAATGAGCTTACTCTTTTTCAATTAAAACTGCTTTCTGAGTTACAAGATGTAACGTAAATCCAGGACATGAGACTTGTCGGCCCTTCACCTAATTAAAGGTTTACGTTTTGGTCTTGCTAAAGAGGATGCTTTTAGCAAATCGTAATACAAAATTGAATTATGAAATACGTTGAGCTAATTAATAAGTGGATGTAGTGGACTGTACTTAGCATACTGTTTGTTGCAGCGGTTGGGAATGATTTTTTGCAGTGGGCACCAGAAACATTGTTATGTGTCAGGCTAGTCTTTGACTCAACTCTTCAGGTCTAAACCATTGATTTTTATTTTTTTCTTCAGTCTTTGCATAGAATGCAACTTAAAGAGCTGACTATGATGCTTAAGATTTTCTAATATGAAGCATGAATTTAGGAAAATCTATAGTATCATAATAAGTTGTTTGAGACTTGGTACAGATCTCTGTATATTGTTTTCTAAAATAAATCAGACTTCTTGTGCATCCAAATTTATGTTAACATTACTATCAAGGGTTCTTCCTCAGAGTGTTAGGGTAGCCATCAAGTTAATGAGCAAGTTGGGTTGTGATGGGATAGGGTAACTCTTCACGTATCTTATTCCTATGTGTTTAAAGAAGGTGTGTTGGTTGTAATGAATAACCCTCTTCCTGTTAATTTTTATAGCATTTGTTATGTTCTTAAGCTAGAAGAGCCGCAATTAGGTGAGATGAAAGGTCTGTTTTTTCTGGTATCATGTTTCTGACAGGCCACTAGCAGATGTCCAGGGAAGAATATAGGTACAGATTAAGCAAATAGAGTATATGTGCCCAGCTTCTTGCAATCTGTTAGTGTAGAATTGACTCAGCGAGATGTGATATACTTGCGGTTAATAATTTTTAACTGATTTTTATTCTATAAATTTAGCCATTGACCTTTTCAACCTAAGTATACTCTTGGCATCCCAATATCCTGGAGCAAAGACTTCCACAGTTTAACTATGTGCTATATGGAGAAGTACTTCCTTATGCTTGTTTTGGATCTGCCACATCATAATTTCATTTGATGCTCCTTAGATCTTGTAGTATGAGAGTGAATAATCCTTTTTCATTCATCTTTTCCATATTGGTTCAGATGTTCCGAATATAACCAAAAAAATAAAAAGACATGAAGAAAAAAAAATGTCAAGGGTAAACTACAAGGAAGACCCAATGGGCTTGTGCATGAATTTATCTGCTTCATTCAATCTTTCACTTTTAGACTCCTTAGGAAAGAAAGTTTGCACCTGGTGGTGACTGGAGACTTGATGTTCTTGGTCTTATTTCTGTGGGTACATGTCCGCTGGTAGAATAGATCTGATAGCTGTGTGTTCTCCATCCTAGCAAAACAGTGAGGTAACTTTGTGTGCTCTTAGAGTGCTGAGGACGCAGTGCAAGAGGACTGAGAGGAAAAGAAATGATATCCAGAAGGTTTTCATGTCTTCAGCATGCCTGTTAAAAACAAGAAAAGAACACTTAGGAAAAAAACAAAACCAACTCAACATGAAAAATAACCTTCAGCTCCAAAACTTCCCCATCCACCCTTAAATAATGACTGCTTTTAGAGAAGTCCTGAATATATTTTCTCTGTATAGATTCTTCTTGGATTTGTTAGCAGTGAATATTTTATCTCTGTGGTTAAAAAATAAAATAAAAATTGTTCCATAGCATTTCACCCACATTTCAGTTTGAAACCTTCCAATAGACATCTAAAACAAGCAAATATTAAAGAAAATGGTAACATTCCTGTGACATATTATGAAACAAAACATTTTAATGAGCGGTATTAACAATATGTACAGTTAAGAATCCTTCTCCTAATAAATAGATTTACAGGAAATACAGACAAAGAACAGCTGTGGGCCAGCTCCACCTCCTTGACAACTGAAAGTATGGTGACTACATAAAAATATGAAACAACTTAATGTTAGTTCCACAAAAAAACATCTCTTTCCACTGTCTATGTTTCAGCCTTTTCCAAAAGCTGTCGAAATATACAAACTTTGCAGATTTTGCTTTGTAAAAATAATAATAATTCGGACCAGATATCTAAAAGTAGTTCCTCTCCTGAAAGGAGGGATCCTCTAGGTAATGAACATTAGCAGTGCAGAGAGAAACAGAAGTACATCTTTTAGAACAGTTATTCACTGATAGCAGCATATTGGTGGTACCCGAGTCAGTGCAGAATGCTGTTGTCACCAACTTCAGCTTCTGAATTATGTTTATTTTCTGCTTATGTTGTGTGTATTTAAATATACTGTAGGTCACGTAGTAATGGGTGTTTAGGCAGATAAATTGTATCTTTACGTTTTCAAGAATGTGCAATTCTGTAAATTTCAGTTATAAATTGTGGTATGGAGGAGCTTCTTTGAAGTAGTTGATTTGAGGTTCTCTTCTGTGCTGATGGATCTGGAAAATTGAGATTTTTTCTTAATATGTAATGCTTGTCCCTGCCTTACAACTGAAATCTTTTTTTAAAAAAAAAAAAAGTCATGAGTGGATAATTATCTGTGCATAAATGGCATTCGGCATACACATTTTACAGATAGATATTCGGAGTTAACAAGATAAGAATTTAGACTTCCTCCTGCACCTTTGCTGCCTGTGATACAGAGGACCTTACACCACAGTTTTGTTTTAAATAGAGGCTTGCATATGTTTTCCATAGGGCACTTACATACATTAATAGGGGATGGTGCATGCTGTTTGCTTAATAAACAGCTATTCTTTATTATGTCTCATACAAATTAATTAATGAATACAAATTAATTTCTCACCCATCAACCTAATTGCAATCTCTCTTCTTTCTGGCATCTTTGCCTGCCATTCCCAGTTGGCTTCTTGTCACTGTCTTACCATTTCCAGTGACTTTTCGTTCAGTTGTTCTGTCTGCCCCGTTTATTTTTGCTCCAACCCTTTCCTAGCTGAAGTATCCTCCCTGGACCTTTGCCAGATTCTCTCCCTTTTCTCGGGTTTCATCCCATTCTTGCTGGCTTAGTTCCAGTCCGGTCCTTCAGACTGGATTTCTTTCACCAGGCTTCCCGCTTTGCTTTGCCTCTGAACATTTGAATGTGAATGCATATTGTTCGGGTAGCAGCAGGAACTGGAGACCTGTCTGTAAGCGTAGGGAAGATGGATTCCCTGCTCTCAGCTCCGGTGGGTAACCTTGCTTAAACCCCAAAACAAGCCTAAAAAGACCGCAAACAAGCCAAAAAATGTCTAGCTCCACTCATGGATGGGTGCTCTGGGGCATATAAAGAGGTTAAACCTTTGAGACTGTTCAGTGTTAAATTTGAGGAGATTTGCTCCTGAGGACATGAGTTGGTGTTCTGTTGGTTGGGTTTCTTTTTTTGATAGAATATGAAGTTACTAAATCCGGATGGATTTTCACAGAAGCGCAGTGGTTCATCTCTGATACCAAGTTTGCTGTGTGCCACATGTGAAGTTTTGGCTCCCAAGCAAAGCTTTTCAAAGAAAAATAAAAAGTCATCATCTGGGATGTTTGAAAAATGGACAATACTGCGTGGTGAAGCTGCTTTCAAAGCTTTCAGCCCCCGTGATTACAACGTGGCAGTTAGAAATGGACAAAGCATTGGGTGCACAGTCAGGAGATAAGGCCAGATAAGTGGTAATATGGGTGGTGGTCGTGGCAGGGAGCCTCCCAGTTCTTGGCAAGGCCTGTCCGAGGCAGGTGAAGGTGGCCTTAAGCTATCCTACACCTCGCCAGATACCGCAGGCTGTGGAGAGCGGGTTGACTGGTGCGATGAGTCGGTTTGTGCGGCGTTGCAACGGGTGCGGATGTCAGCCCAGCGTGCCGCAGCTCGAAACTCCTGCCCGGCAGCCCCAGGCCTCGGTGTGTTAGCTCCAAGAGAGTCTCTCCATGTGCTTTGAGCTGATCGTGCCATCAGAGTACCACAAAAGAGCTACTGCTTAATACTTCCTACCAGTAAGGCTGTGCCGAGTGGAAGCATCTCTAACTTCTCTGCAGCTTCATCGCTGTGTGCAAGCCCTGTCTTACCCAGCTGCGTGTTATCCCAAGCCCTCTTCTGAAGAACTCAGATTTGCTTCCTATCTTGTGTTCCTTTTCTTGTTCTCTCTCCAGATGCTGATCGTGGGGTTTGTTGGAGGCTTTATTTGGCTGTCATCGCTTTTTTGGCTGTCATCACGGAGCTCTTCAAACACAGCTCTGTGGCTGCAGAGTAATGTGGAACAACCGCAGCTCTAAGTTCAGACGCTCCACCGGTTTTATAGTCAGCTCTTGTAATCTTAGAAATTGCTACCTGATAATGTAATAATTTTGAGTCTACCTTGGCAATTTTAAGAATCAAGTAACTTGTGTGATATTTAGTTTAAACACTTGTGTTTTCATAGGCAGAGTCTGAAGCAATAGGTACTAGCTTCCAACAGGCAAAAACATAACTGCTGAAAAAGTTGCCCAAACCAGCAAGGGGTAAGAAGGGAACATCTCTATTTGTACACCCTCTCTAAGCATTTGAGAAACTTGGCATTTTCAGTCTTCATTCAAACTGGAGATTGTCGATAACTATTTTTGTCACCATTTATAAACACATGCTACTTAGGAAATACGGCACTAGGGGGAGGATAATGTGGCATTAGGTGTCAAATCAATTAATTACACAACTTTGCTTCATTCAGTAAGCAGTGAAGAGAGGCACTTCCCCAGAAAGCGGTACGTGTCAGGGACGATGACAAACTTTGTTGCAAAGTCATTGCAAAGTGACACGACACGGGCTCTGGCTGTATCGTGAGGTACAACATCCTTTTCAGATTTCAGTCTGTTTAAAACTGAAGGATGCTCAAACAGCTCAGAAACGAATCTGACACACAGATATGCCTGAGTGTGGATTTTTGTTACTGCATAATATAGTTGGAAAAGTAAAGACTGATAAAGGGCCGTTCCTCTTTCTTCCTTTTTTTTTTGTGTAAAAGGCTTACTTTAATTTTCTGCAGCTTGCATTCCAACACTTGGGAATTTTGTGCTTTATGCCTTAGTTTTCTTTAGTATTTCCCTAAAAGCTTCTTTGCTGGTGACATAGATTTTTTTTTTGGGTGGGGTGTGGAGGAATGCTTTCTGTTTTAAAATCAAGCTACCTAATAAAAATACTGATATTGTCTAGTAATTGTTTCTTTTTCTTTTTTTTTTCTGGAATCATGTCAGCCATCTCCCGAATGACATCTGCAAAAGTATCGTGCGTTCTGTCAGCCCTCTTTGTCAAAGGCTTTCCAAATGTGCCTGGGGTGATTTAAGCGTAGCCTGTATGTCGCTGTGGCCCTTCGCTGAGCACTGGTATCACAGGCTTGATTGGCTAAACAGCATGCTGCTCCCGTGCCTAACTGAGGATTTCTAGCTAGTGAATAGAGTCTTTTTTAGAATGTTTCTGTCTTAAATGCATTTGCTGCGTGTCATTGCAGTGCATAGCTTTTGACAAGGTACAGTCAAGCAGCCCCATATTACTTTTACTGTCAGCTAAATGTGTTTGGGTATTTTCAGTAGCTTGATACCTTTTCATAGGCTGTATGCTGAAATTTTTAGCTTCAGAGATTTCTCATCTTGCTTTTTATTGGCTTATGTTCTTAAATTCAGACTAGCTTTTATTTAGGGGAGTAGGCACCTTTCTGTCATAGTGCTCAGACCCAGAGAAATCAACTAACTTAAACATTGAAACTGATAAAGTAAAAGACAAAAAGAAAAAAACTTTTCCTCACTTGTCTTTGTTACAAGAAGGACAAACAGGGAAGGGAAAGCAACTTAAGAAATCAGCCTTTATGCTGAGGACCAGATTCTGGAATTTACAGTATGCTCCAGTTGAGATTTACTTGTTCTGAGCATCATCAACACAACCAGATCCACAGGGATTTTGGAACAGACTAGGTTTCTAACCACCATATCAGTTCTGCCATCAGTCTACAGGAAGGTAAATAGTTTTAGTGAAGTCACTCTTACTCATTTTGGAGTAAAACAGTTTGACTGTGCATGTAAGACAGCAGGTATTTGTGTCAAAATCCCTTTCACCTTTCAAATTCATGATGAAGACCTTGCTAATGAAGAAGTTTCCTTACTCGTTTGTATCTATAAGCACAGCCACCTTCTCTGCAGTGATTTTTGTGTGCATGAAATTACACTGAGACAGAGAAGGGAGTAAGGTGAAATAGCCTGCTCAGTTGTATTTCCCAGGGATAAAGATTATCCATTGACTGCAAATGAGAATCAAAATGTACGTGGAGGGGAGCTCTGTCCTGATGCATTCTTCTGTTTACTGTTGACTAGTGGAAATGTATCCCCTCTTGTGACATAAGTTAAAAAGGTCCAGTTACGCTTCTGTCATTGCTGTTAAAGTGCTGTATGCTAATGCACTGTAGCTGAATCAAGTATTTATCTGTTATCTGTTCTGCATCTTTCAGCCTCAGGAGAGTTTTGACATGGAAAGAAGAGTAGGGGCTGATCTACAGATGCCATGGTTTGGCTCACGAGCTAGAAGATAGCTTGAATTTGTCCCATTAATGAGCGGGTCTTATGCTAGAAAATAGGATTTTTTTTTTGTTCTTTTAACTAAAGGGTATTTTGACTTTTTTTTTTTCTTTGCAAATCATCTAGTAGGATTGTGCAAGATCACATTTAAAAGAGCATTATTATTATGTTTGATAGGAATTGTGTATTCTTAAGTTATGGTATGTGAAGTAGTTGATTATTAACTTCTGGAGCCGTGTGCCTTTCAGAATGAATGAGCGTTGTTAGCCAGACAACCTAGAAACAGAATTTGCATGTAGTCCATAAAGCAAATAAGTTACTCTTTCAAATCAAGGAAAAAATAGATGCTTTGGGTATGTTGCCCTGCTTTTAACATCTGTTGGGTCGTTATTGTTATCGCTATGTCTGACGTGACATTTAAAACCCACCAGTGTATGTTTATTTCTGTGTGGGTCCTATTGAGAAGGTGGAAGGCGGAGAGAAAGGCATTTGAATGACTGTCGAGAGGTGAGCGGTTGTGTCCTCTTCCCTGTTCCATGCTGGATGAGCAAAGCAAGTATTTCTCATTCCTCATGTTAGGATCTGATACAGAACTTTATGTTGTGAATGGTCTGTGGCGTTCCCAATCTCTGGGAGAACGGTTTATGGAATATTGCTGCTTTCTGCAAATAAGTAACTGTTAAACATCAGCCAATGAAAATTTATACTAGATAAAAAAATGTCTGAAAGGAAATTCTTTTATACAGTTGGAAATAAAAGCTGCTTGGCTTGGCACGCATTTTTCAAGTTTATTTTTGTGGCGAAGTAAATTATTCATTTTACAGTTGACAGACATTTTTTCGTTGACATTTTTGAAAATATAATGCTTCAAAAAATTAAAGCATTTTATTTTGAGCTTATTTATAGGTCAATTTTATATATTAAGAATATGGATACATGTTTTCTTTTAATTGCTCTTTTTCCCCCAAGAATACTTACCTTCTAGTTTTGAGAGTATTTTTTCTCACAACTTGAGTTTCCTATAATGATTAATAATGGCTGATGTTCACACGTTGATAGTCACTGGTTTTATGTATACTTGTTTGAAAACCAAGAATAAGTGCTTCTTTGTGTTTAAATTGGAGAGAAAAGTTTATAGCTTATATTGTTTTAATGGGAGGCCTATCCCATTCGACAGCTTATTTCATAGTATATCTCATTTGATAGTTTTTTTACCCTTTGTTACCAATGCTTGACCTTGATTATTGTTAATTTAGTAAGAAATTACAATAAGATAAAGTTTGGGATTTACTGCATTCCAGCAATAATTACTAAAAGCAGAAGAGATATTTAGAAGATAAGGAGGTGAAAGAGTAGATGCATGCGCTGGTTTTGTACTTCATTGGGTTGAATGGTGAAAATGGATGAATCCGATTCATTTGATAATGTTCCACTTTGGTTTTCATGCGCTGGCACAGTGTTACACTTCTGAAGTTAAAATAATTTTAAGTCCGAACAAATGGCTTTTATTAAAATAAATAATCTTAGCACCTAATACACTGAAAACCTACAAAATGTTGTGGATCTAAAACATGTGATGGTTCTTCCAGCTTGTTTTATTTCAGAGGCTCGTTAAATCCATACCTGTTTTTATTTAATAAAATCTTGATGTCTCAGGATACTCAGATTAATGAAGTGTGCGTGCATGTGCACGCGTGTTCAGTTTCCTATAGGATTTTTTAAATTATTATAATTTAAAAATAACTTTATGGAGGGTAAATGTTTGTCTTTGGCTCCCTCTATCTGCCTCTCTATTTGTCTTTGCGAATTAATGATTTTTCATAACTTGTATCCATCAAGTAGATTGGAGTCAGCTGAAGCATGTCTACCTGTTTTCCATGTAGGTGTTCTGTAAGATAAATAACTAAAAATCTTCTCAAAGAGACATGGAGGACTAGTAACGAATTTAGTCACACAAGCTCAAAAAAGCAGCTGATGCCTTTATGCCTGGACTGTATTTCTGAAACATTTTTGCATTCTAGTCAAGGTCTGCTTTCGGCATTAGGTTTTCAGTGAAGATATTGTTACATGCTCAAGGTGTATTAAACAGCAGCATTTTAGTTGCCCGTCTTGCAGCAGCGTGTGGTTGTGTGATAGCCTTTTGTTTCTGATTTCTGGTTATGTCAGTGCCCTATTGACATAAGAGGTAACTAGATTGTTCTATTAGTGATTTCTGACACAGAAATGATTTGATGTGCAAACGCTATTTCTGACAGAAGAGATAAAGTTTTGACAAACATGCATGGCACAGCAAGTGTCCAATTCTAAAGAGCAAAATAAATGCAAACCACCATTATGGGGAACACAAACAGCCTGAAAGCAAGTTATCAGTAAGCAAATAATTGTTGAACTGTTATGAATGGAATAGGATGTTGAAATAGGGCATGATTGGCTGATGTTACATATGTCCTTGATTACCTTCCTTGTGCTTTTATCCTAATAAGTGACATTCTTTGTATTCCCTTGGATGGCTAGACAGTCTGACACTGAAGAAGAATAAATATTGCATGTGGTACACATTAAGCTGTCATCTAGGACAGCATTTATAAAAAGTAACTAGAAAAATTCATAAGAAATTCTGCAGTGCTACAGTTTCCTGGCTCCAGTCATAATTGTCAAAGTTCTTGACACATTCAGGTCTTCTGAAATGATTTGGGTTTACAGTTACTCGGTGTATGAATAATTATTAAGGATTCATTTTCTGTGATGATGCAGACTGTTAATGTTAGTTCTCCAAATGTTGCATTTTCACTAAAGGCCATGTAGTTAAAATAAAAAAAAAAAAAAAAGGCACAAGTGTGGTGCACGTAGCTAGTGGTGCTGCAGAAAACAGAACCGGCAGAGGTATTTGTATAAAATAAAAGTAAAGGACCAAATTAAAAAACTCATTTTCAAATACTGACTTTGAGTCTCTGTGGAACACGCATTGTGAGCTTGCACTGTTAATGTTACCCTACTTTGGAAATAGAGCAGATTTTTTTGTGTAAAATAGCAATATTCTGTCTTTTTTCCCTGACTTGAAATTAAGACTCAAAGGCAACGTAGCAGGATATTGGCATCTCTGCAAGGGCAATGGAGAAAATCCCTTTTGAACTATCTGAGCTGAGGAGTTAGCGTTTGAAGAGTAATTTTTTTAACCTTTAATTTTGAGAAGAGGGAAGTATAGCAGTTACGTTCTTCATATTGGCAAGTCTGTTCCTGTTGATGACTTGCATGGTGACCAAACGTTCAGTGGCTCCTTTGCCTTTCCAGGTGTTAATCCATGGCTTAATGCAATACCAGGGTACAATCTGGAACTTGACACAGAATGTCACTGTATATCTCAAGTGACTCTCGCAGCTCTGTTACTGAGCACGTCAGCGGAGCGTTTTCACTGCGTACTGTATTCGTGGCGTAATCTGGTTTTGCTACATGTGAGAACACAGCTTTCTTCTGTTTGTGACAGTATTGTCTAGTTAAGTGATCAGTTTATTTTACTGAATCTCGACCATCCTCTAGGGAAAAAAAAGCTTACTTGTAGTCCTACAGCTGGCATTGTGTGTATTCTCGTGCCTCTTCCAAGTAGCCTGTAACTTACAGGACCTCACTGTGAGCAGCTTGGAACGGGAAAACATTGGCTCTTTCATAAGTTTGCATTTAATATTAATGGAAAAGCATTAAAATGGTTCTTAAAACCAGGTTAGAAAAAATGTGTGTTCTTGGGAGCAGGTAAAGCTGAAACACCTGTTTTGGTTGAAGAAAGTTTTCTTCAAGTGTAACACAGCTCAAATGTTACAGGTAACTGTTAACTCTGTAGACCACTACAGAGCACAAAATATTTGCCCAACTGGTAAATTGAACTCTAAGTCCCACTGTGGGAAATTGCTTTGCTGTGCTCCAAACAGCAGTTATCTCAGTAATTGTACCTGAATTCTTTTGTGGCTAATAGACAGCTGATGTCCTTTTTACCATGAGAGAATTATTTTTTGCTACAATATTAATTGCAAAAATTTCAGCTAAGATGTCTTCGTGTGGTTTCGGATGGCATGAGCATGATTTTTAATTGGTGCTGCGAGTGAGCTGGTTTGAGAACGTGCGTACCCCGCGTTTCACATTCTAAACTGGAGCTCGCAACAAGGAGCTTATCAGAGCAAATTGTCTAGTCCATCCCCTTCCTCACTCAAAACCTAATGACCCTTTATCATCATGGTTTAGATTGCTGGACACAGATGTGAGAAAATACAAGTAATCTACAGGTAACTACAGTAGCTGCACTGATGTTCTCAGAGAACTGACTGCTGGGAAGATAAAAAGCTTCCCACAGAGCCTGTGACTTTCCAGCAGCAAAGCACATCATGAGCTCATACATGAAGTTTTATTTGCTGAAGATTCACAATAAGATGCATTAGGACATTCAGCAGGGTCCCTTCTTAGATGAGCACAAGAATTCTGTGAGGCTGTTAGTTGATGCAGCAGTGCATGGCATCACGCTAAAGCCAGAAGGTCCAACAACACCAACGGTAATGCTGCTTTCTGAGAACATCACAAACTCCGGCTGTAAAGTGATATTGGTATTAATGCAGTTTGTTCCTTGATTGTAAAAGATCTAACGTTGTTTGGCATTTTTTTTCTTGTTACAGAAAGTACTCAGGCAGGAAGCAATGTTCTTCAGGGAAAAAAAAAAAAAAAAGGCTGCTGGGTATTGAAATACAGAGTAAGGAGTATATGTTGGATACGAAGGTAGAAAAAAATCTTGTTTGGAGAGAGCTATGTATGATTAATTACTATGTTTTTTCTTAGCATTTTTTGTTGTAATCATGAAGCAGATCTAAAAATCACTGTATATGTGATTGGATACTTTGCCAAGGAATGGGAAGGAAATAAAATGTTTTTGAGATAAATTTCATGTACCTTAAGGTTACAAAGGTAATGGTCTTGTTTGAAATTTTTAATTTTTTTTTTTGTAATAGAAGCTTCTGTAATACAGTTTTTGTATTTAGTGATTCAGTAAGGTTGAAATGTATCTATTAAAGCAGATGGAAATAATCAATGTGAATCAGTCTGAACTTTCATTCTCTTCTAAAGTAACTTAAGTATAAACAGTTACTTACATAGAAAAAATGAATTTGGATGCTGAAATGCTTCCCCCCTTTTTTTTAATCATCTCAGTTTTGATTTTTTGAACAGAGAGAACATGGCCCCCATCCAGCTGTTTTTTTTTTTTTTGAGGGCGTGGGGTTGGCATGAGATGTACATGTCCTCCAGGAACGAGGATCCATCCAGAGAGCAGTAGTAATAATAAAGCCGGCAATAAGCAATTAATTACATTAGTGACCTTTACAGAAAAGACTAATCATGCAAAAAAATAAAAACCAACCTAAAACCCAGGACAAGTAAAAACTTCAAACCTCCTCCCATCCAGAAACAAAAGAAAAACCTCAAACAACTCCCACCCAGATCTGATGAGGCAGACGGATGTCTGTTTTTCAGTTTCGATCCCTCTACCCTCTTTGGTCACCCTGAGGCTTCTGTGGTCTATTCCTCATCTCGCAGAGGTGCAGCTGCACTTGGTGGACCTTCGAGGAAGAGCAGCTGTCTCCGTTTTCTGTTCTTTTGTCGATTGTCCACTAGAGGAAACTACAAGACACTGATAACCAAATACTGCTTGCTTTTCATCACTGCCTCTTGCTTCTATTTTCTACTTTTTTTTTTTTTTTTAGTGCCCATTTTCTAGCTTTTGCCGGCCTCACTGTTAACAGAGAACTTTGTATTGCTGGGCCCAACAGCCACTTTCCAAAATAAATGATTTTATATGATTACACGTACCTTTCATTGCTTAGTAAAGGCATGCAGAAATATTTTCTCATTTTTAGCAGCAAATAGGAGCTACAGGAAAAGCTCCGTGTGTTTTGTTGCCTTTTTAAGCGAGGGAGACAAAAGTGGTAGTGGGATACATATTGTAGGATTGATCCCCTCCCTTTCTTTTTTTAATCTTGAGATTAATTATAATGAAATCCATGTACAAATTGGAGCAAACTCAGTCTTTTTCACAATATATACCGTTTCATATTCTGTAGTGGCTTTAATTCTCAACTTCAGCAGACATACAGAAAAATAGAAAAAAACACTGGCTGTTACAAAGTTTTGTTTGAGCTTTTTAAACTGAGTGATTAGCAGAAATAATGACCCTGTCAGCCTTAATCACATTAAAATGTGGTTAACATCATTTAATTTTTTCCACTTAATATGCGAAAATTTCCAGTAGATTTGCAGTGAAGGCCATTGAAATTCCATTAGAACAAGAATAAAAATTTCAGGCATCATTTATTCAGAGAGGGAATAAAGGTCTCGATTGAAAACTGCTGAATCTTTCTATTAGAGAAACTATGAATCATTGCATTGAGCAGTACCTTTGGCTTCTCTGGTACTGAGTACGGGCTGCTTTTGAATGAATGGAATGCATTTGTACCGTGCTGATTTTTTGAAAATTGCAGCGTACAAGTGTTGCACCAATTCAATAAACTCCTTTTCCGTCAGGAATCACTACGTGCTGCTTTATAAATGCTGTAGAGCTAGGAAAGGACTTCTGGTTTAGGCATCTTGTCACCGGGAAGTTCTAGGATTCGCAGTATTTTTATTAAGAGATACAGGAACGTGCTATCTTCCGATTGATGCGTGACACGTAGCTGCAGTTTCTGTGTGGTTAAAGGCAAACTAAGGACCCACTGTATGGGCTTCTGCAGCCTTGGCACTGCTCGCTGGGTGTTCCACAGGTACGTGCTGAAGTACGGCGTGCACACTAGGAGCACGCTAGAGAAACTCCCAGCAGCATCTTTGCTGAGAGGAACTTCTCTGGCTAGGAAAGACAATGATGTTTGTTAACTGTACAACAGCCTGCTGTGTTTAGGTTCCCTTTTTTTTGGTCCTTTGCCTGTGAAAAGAGAAGGCTTCGTCTGATAAGTAGAGGCGCTAGAAATACAGTAAGTTCAGTGCTTTTGTTGATTTTACTGGAGGACTTAGAGTGAATATTTCTTAAAAACAAATACCACTATGTATCTGATAAGCTGTAATGCCCTTATAGAACAATTTTGCGTTTCTAGCAACTCAATGTCTATACAGTGTTTCTTGTTTAAATTTTTATCTTGATCCTGAGCCGTTTTAGCCTATTATATAATTACTTTCTACTCCTTATAATGGAAAAATCTTAAAAAATACATTGCATTTGTGCAGAACACAAATTACAATGTTTCAATATTTGTACAATTTATTTATTAAATAAAATGTAAGAAAGTGCAGTGGTAAATATTGGTGTAGTAGTAAATGCTGTGAGATACACAGTAGCTGAGGGATTTTCTTGGAATTAGTCAGTTGTTACTTAAGAATTGAGCATACCTAACCAGAATTTGGATGTGTCTCTGATCCATCTGTCCCTGGGTATGGAATCACAGAATCATTTAGATTGGAAAAGACAATTAAATCCAGCCATCAGTGTAACATTACACGTTTGCCACTAAGCCATGTCCGTAAGCAGCACATCTATATGTCTCTTAAATACCTCTAACAAGGGCGGCTCCACCCCTGGTCAGACTGTTCCAGTGCCTAACCACCCTTTCCATGAACAAATTCTTCCTGATACCCAATCTAAACCTTCCCTGGCATGTCCTGAGGCCGTTTCCTCATGTCCTGTATGTTGAAGAATGAAAGAAACTGATTAGGAGTTGGGTCCCTGATCGGGACCAGAAGTCTTTGCCCTGCAAATGAGGTAAAAGGAGGAAGTGTGGCAGAGATTGGAAGCCAGAGTAAGAGGGAGGTGCAGACTCAATGAAGAGATGCAGGGCACTTGGAAGCATCTTTCTAAAGAGTTGTTGGACCAGGATGGGAAGCTTTGAAGACCAGAGAATGACACTGGGAAAAGAAACCAGAATGAGCAACAGAATGTGAACAACTGTTGGCTGTCATGGGAAAGTGGCCATATTTAGGAAGGATCAGAAGAGACTCTACTCACTAGGTTTTTCTCTGTCTTACAAAACAAGTCATTAAATTCAGAATCATGTCTTTTTGTTTCTCTGCTCTTAGCAAGTATCTGTGACATCATATGGAAGGATGTCTACCCAGCTTCGAGCACATCAAGGGGCTAGTACTTGCTGTCTGTAGCTCAAAGATAGGTTTGTGTAGTGGATGTGTAATGAGTACGTTCAGAATAGAATTTAGCACCTTTATTGGTTGCCTTTTTAGAAATTGGAATTTATGTACAGGTACGTTCAGTGGCTTGATGTTGTAAAGCAAAGCACTCTGAAGTCGCAAAATGTCCGTGCGAAGGTTACCAGTGCATTTCAGAATTCCTTTCCTGCTTCAGAGGCGTGTCTGCTCCCGGATATGCTAACAGTTCCCTTTCCCTTATGGGGTGCCTTGTCTTCCCCAGTGCAAAGGACAAGCTTGCTCTTGAGGATGCAGCAGGGTTGGGTAGGATGGGAGACTTTTGTCCATGGGATTCACTTCCTCTGGAGCAAAACTTGATACTGACATGAAACTGGAGGAAGACAAGGGGCGGCTTCGTGTTAAAGGCAGTTTATCTGCCTGGAGTTTTGGGGTTGGAGAACTAGACTTTTGTCTCTTTTAGATTTCCATTTGTGATGCCCAGTAAGTAACTTTTATTATTTTTTTTACACATTTTAAAGTAATCATGTTCTTCATTTGGCCAGCTGGGATAATGATATCCAGTGTTCTCACTAGTTCTATTTTTTCAAAATTTGGGCAAGGTATGGATTTTAATTGCTTATTCCATAGCTGTGATGCAAGTGCTGTAGCCACCTCTTCTGCCCTTTTTGCACTTTCCTTGTGAGTGCTGCTGGATCCATGCTGACCTATACGTGGTCTGAGAATATCACGGGTTAATTTTGACTTCTATTACGTATTCTTTTGGAAGAGCAGAACTCGTGGAGTCTGATTTTCCCCAAGTTTGAATCTTGTTTCCTTACAACAGTGATTACTGATGTATGCTCATTCTTTAAAAAATGATAGCATGTTGCATGAACAGTAGGTGCCATCATATTTGTGTGGGCAGTGAGGACTTTGTGTGCGATGCTCGGTCTGCCAGCCTCCTGCTGTCGGTCAGCTGGATAGCTACAGACATGTCAAATATACGATGGCTGAGTTCCTCGTGCCTTTTCCCTAGTGGAGACGTTGTTTTTTTTACAAAACCTGTAGGGACTTGACTTGTATCAGATTGAGGCCCGTTTGTCCCACTTCTGCCTTTCTGGATAGCGTTTATGTACTTCTGAATTTATAAAGTGTAATGCTTCCTTGTAACTGTATGGTAATCCCTAAATTACTGTAATCCCTCCTCTGCATTCAGAACAGAACCGGTTATTGTTGGTAGCTACATAATGGAGTAATGACTTTCATAAGTTAATTAAGATATTTTTTTATCAGTAGCTGATTGTTTTGCACTTAGTACTGGGAGGCTGCTCACAGAACCTCGCTGCTGTCCTGCTTTGAAAATATTCTGCCAGTTTCCAGCCTACGTTTTTCTGGGGCTGTTTTTTTCATTGGTGGTTTTGGTAGTTTTGTCCTGCAGATTAAATAGTATCTTACTGAATTGGTGTTTGCCTCTTGTACTTGAAGTGGGCATTATCAATTCTGTGTTACTATCACTTTTGTGAGGTTTCTGTTCCTCCGAAAACCTTAGATCTGCTCTGAAAATAAGTCACCTTTCTGTGAATTTAGCTGACCACAGCTGCACGTAGCACTCCATGTTTCCGCGAATAGCTTCTATGCAGAGGTAATGTATCTGGGTAAACAAAGGGAAATGTTCCCAGCAACATCTGCAGATTACATTTGCTTTTTCCTCGTTGCATTGTGTTGGTGGCTTAGAGCTGTTTTGAGGAAGACTAACATGTCGTGATCCCCCTTCTTTGCCACTCCAAATTGATGATGAAGGCTACTTCCTTGAGGAAGACGTCTCTTGGTCTTGTAGAGGACATAGCAGGCACCTAATGTTTATGTCAATTTCATGGATGTAGGTATTAAAAAGATCCGTATAAGTTTGATCCTTGAGGAATGTCCTGGATGATATCCTCATACACCAAGTTGTTGTTCTGTCAACGCGTTCAGTGCATTACTCGGTGCGCGCTCTGTACAAATCCACTTCCACCTCTTTACTGGTGAATGAGTAGTTTCGCACACAGCACCGTATCAAATCCTTTAGAGATGTATTCCTCCTGTGTAGAAAATCATATGTCATATCAATGAGAAGTAAATTTATCAGGGCATGCTTTACTTCTCCCTTTAAACCAAATTACTTGTATTTACCAAGGTTATTTTCTGTGATTGTTTCTTCTTTGATGGTATCGTTGCTCAACCAAACTAAGTCTGAAATAGCTTTGTATCTGTTAAGCGACTCTTCGGTGGAGGAATGAATTGACGATCGCGTACCAGAATAATGGCCCACTGGAATTTTTTTAGTGTTTTTCCTTTGACTTGGTCTGCCTTTAACCATATTGTGCTTGCTGGAGCTTTTGCCTGCTGAGCAGGCCTTTTCCAAACTTAAATTCCAGAGAAGATGAATAAATCCCTTTGGTCATTAAAATAAGACTGGCTTTCATGCATCTCATCTGCTGAAAGCGTGATTGTGTTAATCGGTTTTGTAGTGGTAAGCAAATGGTGTACCCATTACTTTGGTCTTTCAATGCACGATTGGGCGAAGTGTTTTCAGCTGTTGTTTTGGACAGAAAGAAGGCACGAGCAGAAGGTGGAAAACAGGTTATATAGGCTGCCAGGAGTACAGAATTCTTCTGACTTGGGAGCTGATGGTTTTCAATTAAAGTTTAATGACAACGTACATTTGTGTCATAAGCTTTCTCTTTCAGTGCAACTGTAGCTACGATTCCCATACTATGTCCCGCGCATATCTGAGTTACTTTGAAAAAGTGAAATGATGTGATGTTTAGCTACAGAGAAATGTCAAAAACAATGCATTTATACGATATGAAAGATTTGCAAGCGCAAGCTAGCAATTGATAGTAATATTATAATTAGCTCTTTATGCAGGCTGCTTTTTATTCATGAACATTTTCATTTATGTTGACAACTATCACGCATGCCACCGCACGTGGAGCCTTTTACGTAGTCAGAAGAGGCTGAACGTGAATTAGCGTGGTTTTGGGCTGACGGTCCCAGTTTTCTATTGAAAAGTGGTTTCTGGCCAGGTCACAAAGATTGAAGCAGCTTGCACTTCAGCTTTGGCTCTTTGATTCTGTTGTTAGTGCTGGTATTTGCAAGGGCAAATCATTTCACAGAGAGCTGTGACTTGGAGGTGCAACTTTTTTCAGTCGAATACTTGTGTTAGAACAGCTGGGAGCGTTCGGTGCATCCCGATTCCACAGTCAATAAGAAAATGAAGACAGGTAACCGGGGGTTCTGTAAATCAAGCTTTAGTTTGGTGTTTGCAAAATAAAAATGTTTTGTATGTACTCACCCACAGAATAAGAGTATTTCTGACAAATACACTTTTCCTTCCATTTCCAGCCATAAGAATTGTGTCTAACAGATCCTTTGTAGCCTGTCAGATAGGCAGTTTAATTTCAGACAATGATCCATATACGTGCTTATTCCTGCTTCTGAAAATCAAAGTTAGTATGTTTTAGCAGAATGTTCAAATATTGTTATTTTTTCTGTTCTCCATAGTTTAAATGGATAAACAGACCGTAGAACTGAATATTTTTGTGACAGCTCTGCAGGTCAAGGCATCTGCACACTGTGAAAATCCCTGGTTCATTTAGAGTTTTATTTGGACATGGTGATGTTTTATTTGGACATGATGATGTTCCTTTGACAGTGCAGTATCTGTTGCTGTATTTATTAGAGAGTATTCGGTGGAAATGTACCAGCGGGGGGTAAGACTTGGGCACACCATGGAATTTTACACGTGCAACTTAGGCGCTTAAGGCTATGGTTAGTTTCTAAAGCAGCCAATGAAAAGCAGAAAGAAGGTGGTTTAAGGAGAATGTTAGAACAGGAGCCCAAATTTAAGCGGTCTGAATTGCTCTCAGAAGAGCCTCCTGCTCCATTAACTATGTAGGGAGCCGAGTGAGATCAGGTATCGGGTGTCTGAAATGAAGCATTGTATTCTTGGAGTTGCTATACTGTGACTATTAAGCATTCAGCTAAGTAATTCTTTCATTGCTGTACTGAGAGCTTAGAAGCGGTTCTTTTTCTGGATAAATATCAAAGTTAATTTCTGATTTATTGGGTAGGGTATTCCCTACTAACGCAGACTTGGTCTTTGTCAAAAAACACCCGCAGCTTACGCCAATATTGCTAGCGTCTGTGACTTTTATTTCCAGTCTCATTGAAATTGTTTCTAAAATGTTGCTCGTAGTATTGCGTGGTATCAAAGTGTGGACCTACTGTGTGCTAGGCTGGGTGCAGAAAATGAAAATAAACAGGTTTTATTGTTTTAAATCTAATGCACTTATGGTAGTAACACTTGGTTCTTGCAGTTTTAATGCTTACATAGTTTTTAGCGACTGATGGAGGAAGGAAGAGAGAATTTGTGAGTTGTGTGGTGCAGAAAGACTCCACATTAAGATTAGAAAAAGAATATTGGAGATGCAAGGAATATCTCTGCTTATCAGTGTGAGCAGGGGAAGATACTTCATTAAGAGAATCAGAGAGCAATATTCTGAGCCGGTTTGTTTAGATTTCATTTGATTGTTGTGCAACACTAATGAAAGCCAAAACTAACACATGGTGGAGTCTTTATTTGTGTTACTCGTTGCAGTTTTTTAATTAGCACTAGTGGAATATATTCCCAATTACTTTTTAAGTAGAGTATCTTATTTCAAGTGTTGTTACTCTATATGTGTTGTGTATATATTTAATTACGTGGGAGTTTTATGTAGATCATATTTTTTGTTTGAGAATATGGCCTTGTGTTTGTTACTATACATGTGCACACAGTGCATAGAATTAGGGAACATAAATTTAAGATGTTGTCCATCGTGTGTTTCATGTAAAGTTCCTTTTCTGAAAGCGTCACGTGTTCTTTTGATCAAATACTCTGTTTCTGCATGGTTTATAATTCCTTTTTATGGGATTTCATACTTGGAGACTTTGCACTGGTATAAATTATTCCACTTTTTTCACACAGGATCCTTGAGAACATAGTTTTCCAAGTGACACAAGAAGCGCTGTCGAGAGATGAAAGTTAAAATTCTCGTGCCATAATGTAAGCCTGACCGTGGAGTAGGGGTTCTTTCTGCTGATCTGCAGTATCTCGGTCATCATCGTTTTGCACATAGGTCTCGTGGCTGAGATTTGCCATAGCTTGACTGAGATTTGTTAAGTTACTGTTGTAAACTTTTTAAGGTAAGGACTTTTCAGAAGTCTGTATTCCAGCAATGATAGCAGAAAGAACGGCAAGATGTGTATTTCCAAAGGCTTGTTTTCTGTCCAAAGTGTATCTGCCACAAATGGAGACTATTATGTCTGTAACCATGAGACATGTAATGTGCATGATTTGTTGCCGTCTGCATTGTTACGCAGTTTCATCAGTAGTTCCGTCCTCACTGTGCTTGATGCTTGCTGACAGCAAAAGCTGTGTCTTTTTTGAGTTAAGACAATTAATTTTCAGAATTGGCAGACCAAGGAGAACTGGAGACCGTAAGCCTTTCGCATACAAGCAGGTGCTGCAGCAGCAGAGCGGTACCATTTCCATTATTGTTTAACTTATAATTGGTTTTGATCACTTTAATGGGGACTATAATACAAAGAGGTATTACTGAAGGTTTGAACATTAGATCAGAAAGGAATGTTTAAGATGAATCTCAAGATCTTCATTCTTCATGGATGATGCTCCTTACGGATGTTTAAAATGAGGTCACCTTGTCTGACCTGTAGTTAGATGGAATTTGTGGTATAAGGTGCTGGAAGTATTTTCTTACCGAAAGCCGTATTGGCAGGAAAATCATGCTGGGTTGTTTTCCCCCTTTCTTGCTCTCTCTCTTACCATCTTGATAGTTTTGAATTCGGACTTGGTTCTAGAGATCAACAGCTTGATTTTTCTGCTATGCAGGCTCTCTTTCTCCATGTCACAGAAGTATTTTGTCCTTTAACTGACGTCTGTATTCAGTTTACAGGTAACATCATGTTCTCTGATACTATTTCTTTCAGGGTGCCAACATCTTGCAAACCCAAAACAACTAAACAAGCTTTGTGTTAGTGAAATCTTTATATGAACTGTGGTCAAAAAGTGGTCAATAGCATAAAGCTGCAAGTGAGCTGTTAACATCCTTGTCTGTTTTAACAGACCGCAGAACAGTGAATGCCTCCAGGTAGTTCATTTAGAACATCAGACTGAGAACTGTACACTGCTGACATATTATACTGCATTAGGCAGTTTGTTAACCACATTGTGTCTTGGGTGTGAATTGCTTTTACATGAACTTCCGGCAGTATTACCTTGATTTTTTTTTTCTCGTCAACTAAAGTTTTCTGCCTTGGAGGATGTATTTTTTTAGTGATCTCATACAGGGTAATTGTGACCGAGGACTCGTCATATACCTGCATTCTCCAGTAATAAATACTGAAAATCCTGATTGCACCTGGCTACGTAGCTTTGCTCTTTTTTGAGTGGAAGGCCAACCTAATGCATTCCTGTCCCTCCGTCTTCAGCTGCTCCTGCACCACCTTCCCATTCTATTGACGCAAGGGGTTGCGAGGATACGTGGGCAAGTGAACTGATCTGACCTGTAAAAGAAAAGGGATGTAGAAGTAAAGAAATAAATGAATTCCCTCTCCTTCCCCAAACTGCATTTTGCCAGATTGTTTTTGTTGGTGAATGCCCGGCTGGTAGCAGAAAAGCAGGCGTAACATCTGGACGGATAAGGAATGGGATGAGAAGCTCACGTCTAGGTTATAAAAAACGTTTCTGTAGAAACTGGGATTCAATGTGAGCTGAAATAGTAGGTGCAATACTGGTCACCCCATCTACCAAATGATTTTGCAGAGTTAGAGGGGATTTAGGGTAGCAGTGACAGAGATCAAGGCCATGGAAAAACTGGCTTTGACATACAGGAGGCAGAGAGCCTGGAATTACTTAAATTTGAAAGGAGAATGTTAAGGAAAGTTATAAAAACATCTGAATAAATGGCAAATGACAGCGTAGATCAGAAACTTCTATTCTTCTTTTCTTGATATTGTATCAGCTGAAATTACAGTTAAGTTAAAAATGTGTGAAATCAGGTCTGGTAGAACGAAATACTTTATATAACTGTTCTGCCATAAGATTCCTGAGATCACAGGATGGGTCAGAAGTCCCCGGAATTTTTGCGGTGAAGAATTTTAAGGACTCTTGCACTTCGTGCTGTAAGGCCGAAGTCGGTGCGTGGTGGGGGTGCAGGTGACACCTGGGGGGTGGGATCAGTTCTCCACCCTGGTCTCTGGAGATTGATCGGGATTCAGCGCGTAGCGTGGGCGCAGGGTCCGGGGGGCCGAGGGGAGGCTCCTGGCCGGGGAGCAGCCCCGCGGGTGGGACGCGGTGGCTGGCTCTGAAGCCTTGCTGTGAAGAACTTGCAGGTGAGGGCACGGGGTGGAAAGGGGCCTTCTGAAATCCGAGGGTTGCTGTGTCCCTCCAGACCATCTGGGAACTGCAAATGAAGTGAATTCCTAAATGTCACTGGTGGTTTGGCATGGGATTGCCTAGGTCAGTAACAGGTACTCCAAAACCTTCTGCAAGCCTTTTTTCTTCATAAAAAGCAAACTGTCATGGTGGGGAAGAAAGTACCCTTTATTCTTTAATATTTTCTTGTTTAGTCTTCCTTTCTGTTCATGTAGGGCAAGAAGAAAGGGATACCCTCAAAAAGAGCGAGGTAAAACTAAGAGTTACAGCATGTTCGTCTGTTACAGCAGAGTAACAGATGACGACCTGAGCTTTATTTCCTATTCTTGATTTCTACTACTGACCTGTTTTGTGATATAACATTATTATATGCGTTGGCTTCATCATTTTCCCTGTTCCATTCTTTGCTGGTAATAGAAGTTTAGAATGAAAGCTTCCTGAGGCTGTGCAGGTTTGTATGTATCTTGTGTACCTGTGCTGGGAATAGCAGGACCTGGTCCTTGTGGAGCCCGCACACTGACAACATGGAAGGAAAGGGCATCACCTGCGAACCGTGTCGTGTAGCACTGGAGCTCTGATAAATTGGATTTTCCTCTCCCACCAAATCAACTAAACCTAATGGTTCTTACTGGAGAGGCATTTGGGACCTGGTTAAAAAAATACTTCCTAATTTATCATCACTGCAGATAACTTGTGGGTAATGGGTGAGGCTTCAAAGGACAGAAGGCAGCCACAAAGAGGAAAGAAGAAACAAGCAATTTCTAATGAGTTTTTCATTAATTTCGAGATAAACATTGGAAAAATTCAACTGCTTTTAATCATCTAGATGCAAGCCAGTGGACAAGTAGTAGCCAACAGGAATTTGTAAAGACAAAATTGTCAGGTATCTGAGATAAATTTAACGGCCTTGTATATTGTGAAAAAGCATACTAAACTATGTGTTGTTGTTTTTATTAGGGCTTTAAAGGCTTTAATGCCCTACAACATTTCCATAAAGAAGATAGGAAATTCTGGTTAAATGGAAACTACTCAAAGTTTGAGTGTGAAAGATTGGTTGGAAGATAATACACAGAGCATAGTTATCAGTGGTTCGCTTTCCAAGTGGAAGAACATCTCATTATGAGATCTGCTGAAGCGGCCGCTGGTTGAATACTGTTATGTATTTCCATTAATGAGCTGGATGATGAGCGTTCTTGTTAAATCTGCAGATGACCCCAAACTAGGAGGTGTCCAGGTATGCAGAGAACAAAATTACAATTTAGGAGCATCTCAAGAAATAGAAGATATCATTAGGTAAAAAAAAGAGTTAGGGTGCAGCTTCGGAGGAGAGGGATTTTAGGCAGGAATAATCAACTATGCAAATACAGCGTTAAGGACAAGCTGGTCACATGGGGTTGTATAAAAAGTTATAAACTGAGCGTGAGATAATGTTGCAGTGCTGTCACAAAAAAATAAATGAATCAAATGCCAGGTTTTATATACAGAAGTGTCAGCTGATGAACGTGATGAGCTAATTCTCTGGTGCTCCCCCGCCCGCTCATAAGACCTTATTATTGCAAGGTCTGAGGAGTGGGGGCTGTGTGCTTCCAGGAGCATTTAGACCAACTGGACAGAGTCCAGAAAAAAAACACTGAGAATGGTTAGAAGTTTAGAAACTGAGAGGTTTAAGTTAGAATTAATACATGGCTGGTATAAGGAAAGCTCTAAACAAGTGGAATATAATTTAAAAATAATAATAATAATAATAATAATAAAGACCTGAGTCTTAAGGTATCTAAAAAGCTTTTCAGCAGTGGGGAATGGAGGACTGAACAGATTGCCATGAATAGTTTTTAAAAATCCTCAGTTGCTCAGAGCTATGAAGAGAAAGAACATGTTGAAATTCCGAGGCCCTTGTAGTCTTGCTCTTATCTGTAGATCTTTTTTTTTTCTTTCCCTCCAGTCTTCTGTATGTTTTCATGACTTAATTTGACCTTTATATTTCTTTCTCCCGCTTCCAGTCTTCCTTGCGGTGCTGCCCGGTATTTTCTCCTTCCCTGCCATGCTGTTTTGTTTCTGCCCATTTCCACCGTTAGTCTGGGCACAGGACAGAGAAGCAATTGTTTCTCTCCCATGAGTTGGATGGGTGAGGTTTTTTTGGTCTTGCTTGTGTGAAAGCGTACTTTGACGAATCACCTTTCCTGTCGGGGTCAGTTTTTCAGATCATCTTCTCTTGCAGGTATCCTCAGAGCTTGCGTTCTTTGCAGCTTCTCTCTTCCATCACTTCTTCTATTTCCATCACAACTCTGCCTCTGTTCCCAGCTGGATCTCTCATGTGAAACTCAGCTTGTCAAATGTCATTCTGTAGTTAATGTACCTGCTTTGACTCCTGTATCTATTTATTTTGGCTGTCTGTAGGTATTGGTTTCTTGTGCCTCAGGAACCACCACGGTTTTACAGCTTCCTTCCCTTCTCCACAGCTCCCCTTTTTTGGTGCTCTTTGCTTATCGGCCTTCTCAGTGGCAGTCCTGATTTTTAAACCTTTTCCCAAGGTTTAAGTCCTGTTCTGCATCCTGGTTTAATGCCAGCGGTTAACTCCGGTCGTCATCCTGATCCTGCTGCCCCTGGAGTCCTGGCTTCTTTGGTTTGCTTTCTCCTTGTCAGGCTGATGCAAAGTTAAAATCTGGAATCCCCTGAAGTGATGCCTTTGTTAAATTTGGGGAGCTAGTAGTGGCAAGAAAACACTTAGGGCTTCACAGTTTCTCCCAGGTGGTAATAGGTACGTTGTCATGCTTTGGTCCTTCCTCATCTGTCAGCCACCTGTAACAGTGTGAGGTGTGGAAGTGAGCATCTTAATTCCTCTTAGCTCTTCTCACAGGTCAGAATTCTGAGTGCCTCCTCTGTGTGCCAGTCAATTCAGATCCGGTTTTGTTCTTGTCAGGTTTTTACAAAGTCTCCTTTTTAATTCAGTTTTAAGTTCAACTTTTATCAAAGACTCTTGTCTTTGCCGGAATGTCCGGTGGTCTTGCTGTCTGTTGGGCCTGTATTTTTTCCAGAAAGGATCTTCCTGTCTGTTTGTGGTGAACAGAGTCCAATTTCAGTTCAGGAACCCTCTGCAGCTGCTGTCCTCTTCCCCACGGAGCAGCTGGAGGGAACGACTGAACCATCTCAGTAGAGGAGCGCTGTTAGTGGCCTAACATGCTCTGAGACGTCCCTTGCTGTTAATCAGTGAGCGGAACTAGAAGAAGCCTTTCTTCTTTCTGCTGTACGGTTTATAATCAGAATTTGGTTTGGATTCTGCTTCTAACAGCATTTTTAGAAACATGGTTAGGAAAGAGGATTTTTTAAATTGCTTGTAGTGTGTACACCGATTACAGGTAGTGTTGACTTTAAGTAGTGTCTTCTTCTTTCTCGTTTGCCAAAGTTAAAATAGTTCCATCTGTTAACCATGGTCATTGATTCTTCTGCCTGTTTTAATGCTTTTTTATATGATGTTAGATTTTAGTGCGTTTTCTTAATTAAGATTTTCTGTTGTCAGTAGTCTTCTCTCTCCGCCTGAAGTCCAATACCCTTTGTAATTCACTGTCATGTAGCATGACAAAATGAAGAAATACCCCAGGATTTGCTTACCCTAACGTGCCTCCAAGTGAGTGCGCTAATGCCGTCCTGTTACGGATGTCCTAGCATTTCCATGGAAAAATGACGTGCTCAAATAAAGCAGACTTTGACGTTAATTGTTACCATTTTTAAGGGAATTTTGTTCTGTTTAGCACACTTGGTTATCTGGTTAGCACTGCTTGGTTCAAAAGCAAACTTGCACGACCACTTCACCAATCATTAGTCACCCGCTTGGCTTTGGGGAAAATGCCCTTTAGAATATGTATCAGTGTTTGAGTATGTACTTTTTATTTTTGTTTGCTTTATTTTGGTCACTGTTGGGGGAATTCCTGAGTGCTTTTTAGTGATTCTGTGACATTGAAAGTCACAGAAGTGAAACACTCAGGCAGAGAACCCGACTGTCTCCACAGAGTGCGATGCAGTACCGTGTCTTTTAGTGAGGCTGTAGCAGGTCTGATGTCAGTCACTTCAGAGACCTTTAGACCTCGGTGCTCATTTATTGCTAAAATGTACCAGTTCTGCTCCTGCATTATGAAGATCAACTGTCAACACTTTGAGATATTCTCCTTTGTTATTAAGCTTGTGATGCTCTACACTGTCAGGTTTTTTGCCAATTATAGTTAAGGTACAATGGTGTATTCACTGGATCAAAGTCTCACACTGGCGGTAGAGGAATGATTTGTAAGTCTTTATTCATCTGAATTGTACAATAGAATACCTGAGGAATGCAAATAATCCCTCTAAGGACTCAATAGAAAAGCTGTTAAAATGACAGTCTAAGACTATTATTATTCTGAATTGGTGTTTTAGCCAAAGTAATTATTTCTTATCTTGTTGTTCCACAATAGTTCTTAGTTTATTAGTTACGATGACCATATTTACCAAACAGAATTTGAATCCTATTTTGGCCACGACTTTCATGCCCGTTTCAGTTTTTGAAGTTTGCGTGGTTAATTCTGTCTTTCACTCGGTACATTATTTAATTAGTCCAGAGGCTGCTGTTAGATACTTTTTTAAAGAAAAGAAAAAAAAAAGGCATGTGTGCACAGATGTTGAAGTACGCTTATGAATAGCAGATACATTCCTGGATACGTTTTCCGTAAAAGGTTGGCATTTATAAGCTGTGAACTTTGATACCCGGTTTGTTAGCCAAAGTAAATTAGTTAACTGCAGACGTCGGTTTTAGAGGCGCTCTTAAATGTCACGTGTGGTTTCGGGAACGCACCTTAATTGTGTTTTTCAGTTCAGACGTGTCTGAAGGCAAAAGTGTTTCAGTATCAGTCCCGGATACCAGACTATTTTCATTGGATAACCGGGGGAAAAAAGATTAGTATAATGAGGATTGAAAACCACTGATGGGGTATTTACATAAGTAAATGATAGAAGGACCAGCCTTATATAACAAACGTGTGAAAACTGTTGAGTGAACTTTTATATTCTTTGTCCCATCTAAAGCCCTACTCAGTGGGCCATGCACTTAATCTCATAATAGCTCTGATCCCCTGCTATTTTCTTTGACAAATGTGTGTTGATGAACTTGTGGTTCAGTTCATTTTTTTCTGAAGTGACATTTGCATTGATTATTTAAAGGTTTGCAGGCCACAGTTTCAAAGCACTTTAGTATAATAGCAGTTAAAACCTTAGTCTAAATCTTGGAGATTAGCAGGACTAAGAAAAAGAACTCAGCAAGCATAAAACCCGGTGCTGTATGGTGGGTGCTTCAGCTCTGAAACATCCACGGCACCCAAAGTGCTGTGTTTTGTACTTTTTATCCTCTCTTGCCTGTTGTGCTTTCTTGCTGAACGCGCGGAGTTGTCCCCGCTCTCGCCATTCCCACCTGTTCAGAAGTAGTGCCCTGTAGGTAACACTGTGAGTGTCACCGGTCCTTCCAGGTCATTCAGGAATCTCTCTCTTACCTGTACTATAAAGAGCATTTGCAGTTCTGAATGCACTGTGTTTAAGGATTGTTCAATATCCGAATAAAAAAATATTTGCAGAATTAACAGATCTTTAAACATGCCATACATCTGTAGCTCTAAATGCTGAATTTCCTTCAACTAAAAAAAATAAAATGAGATGTGCAGTAAGCCATTGCTGGTGCTGCCAGTTATGAAGAGAAAACAGACGATGAGAAATAGAAAATTTGATTCCTTATCTTTAAATAATAGTAGTGTAATATCTAGAAGCTTTGTCCTGGGGAGATAATGGAAAGGTGTGAGAAACTAGTAGCACCATGGCCCTGTATTCATTAGCTATGGCATCCTCTGAGATCAATAACCAGAAAAAACAGGGTACTGCTCCCTGTCTAGGAGTTTACAGTGTGTAGTGTTTTCTTCTGTCTGCTAATATCAGTTGTCTTCGCCACTGAGAAGAGATGCTTATATTAAAAAAAAAAGGGGGGGTGGGGGGGAGTTTTTCAGAAGAAAAACTGAAGACCCCCAATTTTTGCCACATTTGATGAATTTCACCTTTGTAATTCTCAGAAAAATTGCACCCACAGATCCACAAAGTTTTATTCAGTTAGCATTTTAGATTGCAAGTATTTAACCTCTACCAAAAACCTAGTTATTGTCTCAAATTATGCCCATTTCTTATAGATTAAATGCCAAACAGAAACCAAGAAACAGTGAAATGTTAATGGAGTACACCTGAAGGAATTGCTGCCTGTTAATGCCTTGACCTTGGAAAGCAATACACAAAAAGATGGCATCATAAAACCGTGCAATTCTTATGAATATGTATGTGCTACTTGATAATAATGAATGTGGTACAGCCATGCATGCACTACAAGATAATGTTGTGCCCTTTGTTGTCTACAGGTTGATAAAAATTAAAGAGTGGGTGGACAAGCACGACCCGGGTGCTTTGGTCATTCCTTTTAGTGGGGCCTTGGAACTCAAGTTGCAAGATATGAGTGCTGAGGAGAAACAGAAGTATCTGGAAGAGAACATGACACAAAGGTTAATTAGCATTCATTTTCCCTACACTTTATTATCAACTATTTCCTTGCAGTAATTTAATTGCTTGCGCTGATAGAATAATAAATGACAGAGTAATTACCATTATAAAGAGAGAATCTTCTCCTTTCTTTACCATGAGACAGAGTGAAAAGATTTATTTTAAATTAAGTTTTTAACTGTCATCTGTCATCTCTGTACAGTGTTTTAATTATAACATAGGTATTAGTTATGTATATTTTTGAGAAGGAATGATCACCAAAACTGTTTCGTCATCCATGGGGAACAGGGATGGTGGAAAAAATTTTGCCATAATTTTACTGAAGAACTCTAATAAATTGTTTCAATATTGAATTTCAGTCAAACAGTTGTGCTTTCATGACCCGGAGTCCTGAAAATTGCATGAGACCAAAACTGCTGCTTGATAGGGTGTTTTAAATGGATCCCATATTTCTGTATCCTGTGGAATAAACAAATCAAAATACTGTCTTATGATGCTGCAGGAAAAAAAAAAAAAAAGTAGTTCTGAAGAGAGTTCAAAGAAAAAGGCTACTCCGATTATCACGGGGTTTTAAAGTAGATCCAGTGTCTTCCAAATATGCAATGTCTTTCCACGTAAATTGATTACTTGAGGCATTTAGCTGTTTTATGTGTATACGTTGAATGAATTGGATTCATTTTTTTTTTCAGTGCTTTAGCAAAGATCATTAAGGCTGGATATGCGGCACTCCAACTAGAATACTTTTTCACTGCAGGCCCAGATGAAGTGCGTGCATGGACCATCAGGGTAAGATTCATACTTATTCATCAGCTATATCCAGTTCCACACTATTGAATTCAGATTGATATCACTGACTTTGAAGTTTGTCATGGTGGCGGTTAGCTAGTCATTACAGATGAGGTTTTTGTCCAGGATAACTTTAATTATTTGTGAGCTGCTGAACAGTGAAAGTGGAGCTGCATTGATTGAGGCAGGTAACAATTGATTCTGCCTATTACATAGTCTGAATTTCTTCATCCTGTAGAATCTGTCTACCCTCCTCCTGTGGTCAGAGATAAGACGTACCAGTATTGTGCTTGCTTAATCTGTGTGACTGGGTTTGTCTGCAGTGAAATTGATGTTGCTTTTCATTTTGTATTCACTAAGTTTGTTTGGGTTGCGGGTGGTTCATTCCTCCTTTGCTTTGCTCGGATTACATTTTCAGCAATAAAAGCAATATAACATCATTATATTCCTCGTGGATACACAGTTGGGCTCCAAAACCTAAAATCAGTGTGCAATAATTCAGGTCGTTTACTGACTTTAATATTTAGACCTAATTTATTTTGGTAGTTTTATATATGCTTATCCAGGAACTTATGTAATGCCTAAAATCAAATTATGTATTTTAAATGTTGATGTAGAATGATTACAGCCATAGAGATTGACTAATTTATTCCCAGAGGACAGTAAGAGCTGAGCTGTAGTGGTTTGCCTTTGAAAATACAGTATAATATAAAAATTAGTATTGAAAAATATTTTGAAATTCATGCGGTTATAAATTCTACCTTAAAATTTATAAAAATGTCAACTTTGGGAGATGCAGATCTGTCACTGAGCTTTTATTTGCTGCATCATTATGTTTAGAGCTGTGCAGTGAATTTCAGTGCTGCATTTAATTTCATTTCAAAGGAATTAATTTGTTTTCATTAATCAACATAATTTCCAGTAAATTTATATTTTTACTTGATACTGCTACAGATGTTCGTGTATATATTTCAGCACATTAAACTTACAAGTGTGCTTTAGAAATTTTTTTTTAGTCCTTTCATCTGCGTCTCCTTTTACGTGATAACTCGTAGCTAGTGTCCTTGAAATAGCTACCAAAATAATACAAAAGCAGAAGTTCTGTTCTTTTTAAAAGCACGTTCTGAAACTCTGCTGTTTTCAGTGGGAGAAATGCTTGCTCTTTATTAGAAAATTTGAAAGCTGGTTTATCTTAAGACTGATTGTAAGTATCTTTGATTTAATGTGCAAAGATATTTAGTCAGGTAAGCATCAGTGAGTAGCCATATTAACCCAATACATCTTTTATTGTAAAAACTGTGCTTTACAGTGTCAGACTCCTTAGCACTTTAACATGCTTTATTAAGCAGCCTTTAGGTCACCATTATTTCTCAAATTTCTTTCCATGGTTGCATGTGCACAGAATGTATGTCCTTGTAATTTAAGGCATGCAGCTATAATGCATTCTCCTTTCCTGCAAAAGCTTAAATTATCTCATAATATTTGCATGTGATTTAAAAAAAAATAAATTAGTGATTCAGTTGTTGACATTTTGGTAAGAATACTCATTTTGTTCTACGTTAGACTTATTAAATTATTCCAAAATAAAAATAAGCTAGTATATAAAAACATGAGACTCATACATCATTTTTGATTACAAATATTCGCCCACGAATGTTATCATTTAATTAAAATTATTTGGATGTGACTAAAAGTCTAGAGTATTTCAGATTTTAAAGTTATTTAAAAATCTATATTTTCTTCACTTTCTGTATGAAGACCCAGGGATCGAAGTGAATCCCACAACAAAACACAATCATAGCTTCTAAAATCAATATTGCTGTTTATACCTATTAGGAAAAACAAAGCTGCCTTTCTTTAATACAGTTGGTTTATCTGCGG
>CM021737.1:10419997-10454997 GCA_011075105.1 Heteronetta atricapilla | reverse complement strand
GGTGTGCTGAATGCGATACGGCACCTGGTGGATGCTGATTACAGAATTTTAAGACGTGTATGATACAGTAACTGGCAGTGTGGGGCAGCTGCAATTGTATCTTGAAAGTGAGTCTTTCATGGGAATCAGAAGATTAGGATGCCAATGATTTGTCTCAAAAAAGTTAATGAATTTGTAGATGGACATTCCCTGAAAGATGATAGTAAGGATAATAAAAACGATGCAGCGTAAATGATTTGCACTGGAGAGAGCAAACCTATGTAGAAAAATCATGTTTTTCTTGGAGACTGAAGCTTTCTTTGCTCAAGTCATTTTTTAAAGAGTATTTCATTCTCGCCTTGAAATTATTAAATTGTGGAGGCTGGAGCAGCAGTGCCTGATGTTGTGTGTTGTCCTCTCAGGTCAGGATTTCAGGCCAGTGGAGGGTGACACAGATAGTGTTGTGAGGGAAGAGGTCACGCTGTGCTGGCAGGTAAGTCATTCTGCTGAAATAAGGCTGCAGATATGAATACTTTTTTTTCCTTTCCCTTTTAACCATGAGGGAGAGCTAGGCTTTTTGGGTAACACAGAAGAGTAAGTTGTTGCCAACAATAGAACCAAGTTTGTACTTTGAATACAAGCTGTAGGATTGCCCTTGCTTGCAGCATGTTTAATGTATTTAAAATAGCCTGATTATTTTTGGAAGTGCCTGTGCCCATGGTTTCAGCTACGGATCCAGCGGGTCACGGCTGGGGGAGATGGGGGTGTTACCCATGGCTTAGTGGTGTGTCAGACCCCTCGCATCACTCTGATAAATTTGCTTGTTATAAACTGTTATAAGCTTTGAAAAGGCGACGTCTCACTGGCTGTCTTCCCCTCCATGTGTGAGATTTGGGAGTGCTGGTCATGTCCTGCACTGAGGCTTCCCTCGAGACGCCGTCTTTGAGCTTCGGTGCTTGTCCCTGCAAGAGCAAGGCATGGGTCCGTCAAAGCCAGGAGGCTTATTGTGGAAAAGTTGGCATCGTGCCTTTAATTGAAATGAGGAGAAAGAGGGAGGGCAGATGACTTCAATACATAGTTGTTGATTTTGTTTTAAAGAGCTTCTCCTTTTTCATGGTGGCAGGAGGGGGGAGAGTATTTTAAGGCAGGGAAATTAGGACTTCATGTGTTTTGCAGCCCTTGAAATTCTCTTTTGTATCGTTTCCCTGGTGCAGCTGGTGTTTGTTCTTGGCATTATTTTGATGTTGTGTAATTGAGAAAAAATTAGGAGCACCAAATAGTGTGTTTAAAAGTCAAATCCAAAAGAAAGTAGAACCTGCCCGTTTCTCTTGGAAGTCAGCAAAGTGCTAGTCACAGAGGAGGGCTCGTGCTGGGCTACAGACACAGTGAAAGGTGAGAGAGAAGTGGAGTGTGTGTGCTGGGAAAAGAGAAGTCACCTCTTTGCTGTGCTGGTACCAGCTAAACGTGTTCTCTTGTCTATCTGAAATCTATTCTGGCTTCCAAAGTATTCCCAATTACTGTATGTATAAATGAAGAAGTTGTTAGAAAGCACTGCACAATGAATGGCTTCCTTTGTATTGTTGCTTCTCTGCATTACATTTAGCAAGCCATATTTGTTAGAATGTTTTTACTTCACAATATGTCCCTGTTCTAAAAATAGTTAAAAATTGAAGTAAGTTGTTCTAAATAGGCGGTTCTTTTGATGCTATTGCAATATTCTGAAAATAGAAACTGAACTTAAACACTTTGTTGCATCTTCTTCAAAAATACATACACTGAAATATGGCATATATTTCAGCTTTCTTCTTCTATTTTGGTGTTCTTTTTAACTACTGAAGCTATTAAATTATTCCAGAATAAAAGAAGTTTTATTAAAAGAAAGAAAGAAAAGAATCTGAAAAGCTTTGTTACTCCCATCTCTGGTGACCTGTGCTAACTGCTGCACTGAATACGTGCGGTCTGTGTTTCTCGGTGGTTGTATATGTTTAAGATGTACCACTCCTAAAAACCTGTAGATAGACGTAACGAGTTTCAAATGCTCTGTTTTAATTAGATCTGTGTTTTTAATTTAAGGCAAGCACACATCATTTATGCATTTCAACCTGCACAGGTGATTGCAGGTGCAATGTATCCACCTTACTCAATTTTTTAAAAGTAAATAAATCTATCCCTGCATGCTCCTACCAAAGTCTTGGTGGCCCGTACAAACTGAGGCAGACGATGGTGAGCGGAAGGAGACATTTTATTCCCCCAAATGGAGGAGGGTGGGAGAGCATTTTAGGCACTGTTCTCCCAAACTATGGGAAGTGCGGGATTTTGCAGAGAAGGAGGAGTACTAACCCCTCCCATTCACTGCCATGGATCCAGTTTGCAAGCGTGTTCAAATAACATTGCTGTAGACAAATCAGGGCTTTTTGTGGTCTTCACTGACAGCATCAGTAACAATATTTGGGTGCTGCACTCAGATACTCCACTACGTGACATTTCAGGCTGTTAAGAAGCACGGAGGTTAAACTTCTAAAGACTACTTGTACTCAAGGATACCTCTCATGTAGGATAAAATTTTCTGTCCTAATCAGCATTTCCCAAAAGAACATAAGGGGAGAAGGCCTGGGCTTTCTGTGGGATTCAAAATACTGAATGTTATCATAATGTTGTTTCCATTGTAGGCTACCTAAAGTAAAATAGTGGGCGTGCTCATGCGTGAACTCCTAACGGCCTGGAAATTAGGTGTGTTTTTCCTGCTAGCTGGAAATTGAAGGAAATATTTTGGCAGGGTAAGAGCCACCGCGATCTAGCTGGCTGCCTCTTGGCTGCCCAGCTGAGCATCAGAATATTCCACAGAGGAATGAAGGAGATGTCTTCATAAACATAGGTGTTGGTGTCTTAAGTGTCTTCATAAACACGTGGGTGACAGGCTAAAACAAAGGGGGTTTCAGCTGTGCACTTCTTGCCACAAAATGTTGATGCTGGAAGTTGGTGAGGGTTCACAAATGCTTGGATAAAACGTTTGGTGTGGGGAGGGGAGAAACAGTTGATGGGATTAAAAAAAAAAAACATGTTAAAGGTATCACCTCTGCACTTGGAGTCCTACGTCACAAATAGCTGGAAGCTGGTGAACAGCTGGTCAGTATATGTTGTCTCTGGTTTTGCTCTCTGCTGTGGGGCACCAGTTGGCCACCATCACAAACGGGTGCAGGACGGGATGGGGCTGTGGTCTGGCCTGCTGCTGCCATTCGTACGTCCTCTTCAAAGTGACTTTTCTTCAAAGGCTACCTGCAAGCACCAGTGAAGAGCGTGGCCTCTTTAATGTCCTTCCTGGTACTGCATTTTGATTAAAGCCTTTCTTAAATAAAAATGGGGGGATTACTGGCTTAATGTCATGTTTATTTAGTTTTTCAATGACTTTGAGCAGCTCTGTAGAGACTGTAGCGTGATCATAACTATTATAAATTATTTACCTTCTCTGGAACATCGCTCTTACCTGCTGCAGGTTCCTGTCTGCCTTCTTCCCGTCATCACTCAGGGTTCTCTGATCTCTGCCAGGGTCTGGCTGGGCAAGGAATTTTCATGTCAGAGAGCCTGCTACGGAAACGCCGTGTTATTCTTTGACCCCCGTGGCTGAACAAGCCCCCGGTGAAGCAGCTGCACCGTAGCTGGGTAGCTCCTGGTGCTGGAGCCATGCTGCTGGTGGCTGCTGCCTCGGAAAGCTGTCAGGAGCGTGCTCCTGCACCGCGAGCTGGCCAATAACCCTCACCACGACCCAGGTGCCAGCAATGTGCCTTCTCACGCGGCCTCCCGTGCTCTTGTGGCTGCCAGCCTTCCTCAGACCATCCCGGCAGAGCCCAGCTCTCCTCACCGTGTGGGCCGTGGGACACTGCGTGGGCCTTTGCACCAGGTGGATCGAGTGCCGAGCGTCGCTCCTGCCAGCTGCAAGGTATGGTGATAAAACTGAGTTTTGAAAGAGCAAAGAACACACAAAAAAAGTTGCCAGTTTAAAAAAAAATCTGCTAAGTTTTAACATTTTTTTCTGCTCGTGAGCTCAGCTCGCGAAGGGTGTGGGGAGGGGATCATTAAAAGTTGGTAACTGTTTAAAACTAATAATCACTTGTTTTAATTCATACTCTCCCAATACTAATTCCATATGTTTGATTATGCTAATCCTACCATTTCGCTTCAATTAGACCAGGAAAACCACACTGGAGGCTTTGAAAAAAAATAAAATCAAAGTAGAGGTATTCATCACAGTACCCCGGCAGAGTGGAAGAGCTGCGTGCTGGTTGGGCTTTGAGAGTTTTAAAGTCAGTTCTGTGTTTCAAGGCGGTCTTTGAAGCAGTTATTTCTTGGCTTCTATCTACAGGTAGTGCCAGTTCCTGATCTATGAGAACAGACACATATGGCAGCGTGTTGCATATTGTGAAATCAGTTACACGTGTGTACTTGCCGTCACAAACAGATGATGGGGTCTGTGCCTGCTCATCAGAGCTCATTAGAGCTCTGTGCGTTTGCAGATTGCCCGTAGCACTTTATTTCCTACATGCAGAATGTGTGTGTTCAGCACAGCTTTACAAACCGTACAGAAAATAAAACTGCTGCCGCTCCAGGAGCACGTGCGATGCAGAAGTTCCCAGAAGACACCCGACGGGGGCCGTCGGCGGGCCGGCAGGCGGGGCTGGCTGAGCAGAGTGCGGGCGGCTCCCTGCCCTCCGCGGCTCCCGCGCTGCTGCAGGAGGGGAAGGTCCTTGGCTTTGGGCCCCGGCGGGGCAGGAAATCTGCACAGCAGAAGGGATTCAGAAGGCTGAGATTAATATCTGGGTACGTCCAAGCGCGGATGAATAGCATGCCGAGGGCTATTTCCACGGGGATGGCGTTGGAAGAAGTGCTGCTCTGCATTGACCAGGCTTTTGTCCTCGGTGACCCAGGCTCCAGCTCAGGTGGGGCCAAGTGCAGCGTGCCCTGCCTCAGCTCTGACAGACCTTCCTCCTCTTTCTCCTCCTCCTCCTCGCTGGCAGCAGCAGCGTCAGTTCCAATGTGATGTCTAATTTCAGCCTGGACTTTGAAGTGCAGACTTAAATCACCTCTCTGCTTGTATCTCTCGTACCCAGGTAACTTGCTGTATTTTGGTGAGCTCAGTGGTTGTGGCAGCATGCAAGGAAGGTGAGAAGTTCGTGAGGGGGACCTGGGAGACCTGTTTGTGAGCACCTTCACTGCCTTCCGGCCACAGAGGAGCTGCGTCCCTGAGGTACAGCCCAAGGTAAACACGGTGTGCCCCCAAGTTTGGTTTCTACTCACGAGAACAAAGAAAAAAAAGTAAGGCTGCACAAAGGCATCCACAAATTTTGATTTGTGGTAAACATGCAATAACTTCAAAGGCAATGACGTCTTCATTCAGGAGTTAGGAAAGCTGTTGCCGATGTAAAAAGATCCTAGGAGGGAGCCTGAGCACCACAAAGAACGGCTCAGACGGTAATGCGGCAGCTCGGTGCGCGAATGGCGGAGTGGGGATCTGCCCGTGCTCAGCGCTGGTTGTGGTGGGAGCCCAAAACACCCCGTCTGAGGGCAGGACCGGCTCCCAGCGGGGCTCTGCAGCTGCTGAAGGGCCATGTCGCCATGTCGGGCAGCAGAAAACACAACATTTGCTCCCCTTCAAAAATTGTCTGCGAGCCCTTGTAGCTGCTGAAGAGTTAAACTTCTCTGAAATCCGAATTGTGTGTGAAGTACCTGAGCTGGGTTATAAATCCTGCTTAAGTTTCAAAGCACAGCGTTATTGGAGGTAGCAGTAGTAGCATCAAACAGCCGTGATAAGATCAACAAATTACTATGTATAATTGTTTGTGCTGGGGTGTGTGCAAGGAGATAAATAGCTCATAAATTAAACACCAGTGCCTGGGGGTGAGTCATTCGTGGATTCAGAGCTGTCCTAGCACTCTCGAGCAAAAAGTAATTTTCTCTTAGTTCAGTAATTATGCAATTGCAGATCTAAGATCAGCAATCAATGCTAGGTGCACTTGCAGAGCTGGAAGCATTCTTCAGCTGGTGGAGCTCCCCATCCGTTGAGTATTAGCAAAGTCTGCTGCTTGTGGCTGCAGTGGGGAATACTCTCGCTGAGGTACAATTCTTCACTAAGGTAATGCAGACTTGCATAAAACAAGAATGAAGACTGCCATAAAAAAGGGATTCGATGTAGCCAAGGGTCAGTTTTTGCTGTCACGAATTGGCAGCACTCTCAGCTTCAGTGGAGCAGTATTAGTTTATGCTAGCAGAAAACCTGGCCCAGGCTGTTAAGAAAATCAGCAACCCCCCGATAAGTGCCGCAGGTCAGCCAGGCCCTCACCTCTTTCCGAGCAGTGCCTGGCCCCTGGCTGGCTGCGCTGGGCTCCTGCACTCTCTCACATGGGGTGGCTGAGCCCCCTTCTGACTTATTCGTGAGGCCCTTGGTCTAATCAGGGCTTTTGCAAGGACAAAAAATAGTAATGTAATCTGTTATTATAGCAACATCATCTTGATCTGCTTTTGTTTACTAGTGTTTTGCTAGTCACTGAATAGTTTTTTTGCTGAATTCAGATAGAGATCGCAGTGAGAAATCGTGTTTTTTTTTGGAAATGCAGCACAAATCTCACCACTGTTCAACAGCAGTCGCTACTGGCACGAGCTCCCAGGCTGCAAGAGGTGACTTGATGTAACCTGCAGCCTTGCAGCTGCAGGCTCTCGCAGAAGCTGCGCTGCGGCACCGAGACAGCCGCAAGCAGTGCTGCCCCCGGGCACGGCCACTGCAGCCAGAGGTTTGATGTGGTGGGAACGGCTTTCAGAAATGCAAGGATCTGGCAGTTTAGGCCATCTTTCATCACAAGCTGCTGTGAAGTGTTTAAATTACAGAGCAGTTTGTACAAGAAACATGCCCAAGCCGCAGCAGGGCCAGGGAAGCTGGACAGTTCCCCAGGCTGGTGAGTGGCCGTGGCTCAGTCCTGCTGCTGGTTGGAAGCGCTGGCGCTTCCAGACATGTGCAGAGCCTCACCACACCCTGCCAGCCTCTCTTTCTTTCTTTCTTTTTTTCTTTTTTTTTTTTTTTTCCACAGAAATATGTCAGTTTAGGACTTCCCAGTACAGACTGCTCGCATCCATTGACTCTAGGCTCCACCCCGATAAACTGAATGGTTGCAATATTCCAGGGATGCTGACAAGTACACCCTTAAGTAAGTAAGGACGAAGAGTAATTGAAAATAAACTTTGAATCATAGAATAATAGAACAGCTTGTGTTGGGAGGGACCTTACGGACCATCCAATTTCACCTCCCTGACCCTGGGCAGGGATGCTACCCTCTAAATTAGGTTGCCCGTGGCCCCACCCAACCTAACCTCGAACACCGCCGGGGATGGGGCATCCACAGGTTGGCCAGGCATGATTTGCCCTTGGTGGAGCTGTGCTGCCTGGCTGGCATCAGCTCCTTGTCTTGAATGAGCTCTAACATTGCAATTTGCAATTTTCACTGTCATAGAATTGTAGAATGGTTTGGGTTAGAAGGGATTTTTAAAGACACATCTAGCCTCTCTTCAGTCTCCATGTTAGGGTGAAAAGTTTACATGAAGATGTTTTACTTCCTGACAGCCACCTTGTGTCCCGTCTGTTCACCAGACAAAGCTCCTGAAGTCTGACCCTCGGCACTTTTGTATTTTTCATTACTAATACCAGGGTCCTGCCTTTAGTATTTGCAGAACCTTTCACAGAGGAAAGACTGTCTGCTCTTCCCCAGGGTGAGTTCTCTTACTCATCAGCTAATGCTGCATCAGGTTTGCTCTAAAGATCTGCAGGAGAGATGGGAACACAACTGGTGGACTGTTACTGCAACAAGGATATTGTCTATTGTCTCTGTTCAACAATGCCATCTTCCTTGCGGTGCCTTCACCCACAGCCTGGCTTTTGACAGCTCGCCCGAGTTTTCTGCAGTTCCTACCGTCCCTGCCCCGGTCCCGGTGCTCAGGAGCTCGTTCCCAGGTGAGGACCCTTCTCCTACCTTTTCGCACGGTGTTTCAGGCGGGCTCTCCGAGCTTCCCGTGGAGGTTCCTGCCTCAGCAGCCTGCTGGCTCGGGATGCGCGTGCGGGAAGTGCTCGAGGTCAGCCCTGGCAGATGCCAGGGACAGAAAGAGAAATGGGAACAGAAGAGAAATGTTTAATTTATATTTACTATTTAGGGGAAAAAAGCTGTGAGCGTGCTCCTTTATTCCAAAATAAAAATGCAGTAATGACTGGAGCGCTCAGCGCGCTGGGGCTGTCATTGTTTTCAATTATGTGCCATTCTGACGGCAGAGCACAGATTCTTGGGCTGAATGGGGATTTGTGCTGCAGCTATTTGTGCCTTTTAAAACATTTTCTTTACTACTTTAAGAGAAAACTGTAAAATGGCAATAATGACATATTATTACAAGTAAATTACACTGTAAAATAGCATTAATATTGCAGTTGAAACCTAGAATTTGAAATAAGATGGAAATATTCATTTGCACACAGCTTTTGTTCTTACCAAAAGCGATGTGGATTAGGAACGGGACTTACGCCGCGCTCGCAGGCTCGGTCACCTGGCCACAGCCCAGCACCAAGTACCTCCAGCGGGCTGGGGGCTCAGGAAAGGCAGCGAAGCCCCTGAGAGGCTAACAGGAATTAGAAATTAGAGGGCCTGCAAGCCTCCCTGCTCCCCACGCTTTGCCCTGCAGCGGAACAGGCAGCCCTTCCTCGCACCGCTGGGTCCTCCGGCCACGGCTGCTGCCGTTGGATGGCCACGGGATAAAGGGAGAAATCCCAGGGGTCCCGTCACCCTTTTGTCACAACTTCTGTTAATCAGCACAAAAAGAATAAGAAGTGCAGAACTGATCATTCGGGAAACTTCTGCCCGACGTTACATTTCTAGCACTCCCCATCTCTTGTGCGTTGAGTAATACTCAGGTGCCGCAAACTCTCTGTGAGTGGAGTATGGCAGAAAGTCACCGATATTTCTGTGATCCTCCTTTGCAGTAGTGCAGTGTCTCCATTTTCTGTCTTTGCAGTAATTTGGGTAAATTAAGGATATTTATGTTCTAAATCCTGGCCGTCCTGGTTAGTTTAACTGGGACCAAGGAAGCTGTTCTGGGTAAGAATCAGGATAAATGTATGTATCCTGATTACCTAAGTATTTTTTTCAAAAACAATATTTACCAGTGCTCAAATGATGAGTAGGTATGTGGGAAATAGCGAAATACTAAGGTGTTTACAACACATTCCTGCATATTTAAAGACTGAGGGATTTTTTCCATTGGCTGGGTTTGTGAGCCTGCAATACCAGCCGTGCATTTGTGCTTTCACTTCTTCATAAATCCATGGAAACTTTTCAGAAAAGTTTTAACTACATCATGTCGATGAACAAAGGGAAGGTTTATTTTGTATATACCCTCTTTACCTGAGGTCCGTGGTTAGGTTCTGCATTAGAGCTTCTTGCTCTCATGTGCTCAGTTTGTGCTTTTGATCATACCACTCTTTGCACAAAGCCGAGAGAATTTCTGCTTCATAAAGAGGAAAATACGGACGCGTTTTGAAGTCTATAGAAATTTGTGTTTGCTCTTATTTTCGAGGCAGGGGAACTTAGGGTTTAACATCTCTACAGCTCTTCCTAGTTCTCTGTGCAATCAAAGTTTCCAAGGAGGACTTAATGGGGAAGAGAAATCATTTGGTTGTGGTGGTGATGGTATACTTGATACGTTTTTCTTTAAAGGCTGTACATTGATAAAAATAGTAAGTAACCTAGTCTACTCACAACAGCTTCATCTTTAAGTTCATGCAAGTTTAGGGAGCTGTAAGTGACTAAAAGGATGAGTGGCTTAAGATTCACTGAGTGATACTGCAAATACAAGGACTGAAATACCAAAGGAGTAAAGGATATATAGACCTTTGCCCATTACATCAAGAAAATGAAAAAGTTAGGAAGGGGGAGGGGGGATCCCTGTGTTATATTTTTCAAGTCCTACTCCAAAAGGGGTAACCAGCCCATTAGTATAGGTGCCAGGAAGCTCGCTTTTGTGACATCTCGCCAAACACACCTACTTTCACTGGACCACAGAAAGATCAATCCTGCCTGAAAACCACCCATTACCTAAGACACCTAATTTATATTAGAAGCTCTCTAAAAGGCACTGTCTGGCCCCCAACCTTCACTTCCAATGATAAAGAGGATGTTTTACACCGTATGTGACACTTAATCAAAACCGATATTCTTTAACAAACCCTTAACCTCTAGCACACAGGAGTCATATGAGGCCAAGGGACAAGACACAGATCCAGCTCAGGGTGGCATATCCTTTGATTAAGATGATACAGATTTCCCATTTTTATCAGGGTTACGGATTCTGGATATATCCCTTTTTGATTTGTCAGCATTAAATTTCAGTAGAGGTTCAAGCCAAAGAGAGACCAAGACTAGTTCTGTCTTCAACTGCGTATTAGGAGATAATTTCTCAGAATCCTCTGCAGTAATGATCCTCAGATCTTCTGATCTTTCTGTAAGCAAGTTTTTTTCTGGGAACCTGGATTTAAACTATGGCACAAACCTTGCTTGCATCTGGGTCTTTTCTTAAGGAGGAGTATCTAAATACACTTATTCTGCGAGCCCTGAAATGGACCTTTTTTTCCTTTCCTCAGGTCTTTTTCAAAGAGACAAACCTTCAAGTGAGTTCTTTCACCCTCCCTTGGATTTCTGGGGCAGGAGGTTTTACTTACAGAGTATACAGTACTTTAGACGAGCATTGCAAACTTCAGGGGGTTAGACAATTTTCACTACCTGCAGTATATTGGATTCTCAGTATAGTCTACTTTACTCCTGGGTGGTTTTTTTCCCCTTACTTTTTTAGGTAAGCCCTTGTTCTAGGACTTGTATGTGTCTGCTTCAGGCAGGGGAAAGTCTCTCAGATTCCCTGATCCAGGGGAAAGTGGTTTATTTATTTATTTATTTTTTTCCCTTTTCAGCCAAAGGTTTAAACTGAGGCTTTTGTATTTGGTTAGGAACACGGATCTATAGAAATAAGTGCTACTCAGTATTACTTGAAAATAACTTGCTGCTTGACCGTTGGTGTGTGAAAAAGACCTAAAGAAGCCTGGTTTTTGGTTCTCAGCGGTATGTTTTTAAACAGTGAATTGGCACATCTGTTCCGCATGGCTCTGGTTGATGACAGAACTGGCTGGTGCGGGCTCACTTCTGAGTGAGTGATATCCTAATTCAGTGCCTGGAAATGGTTTTTATTCAGGCTGTTTTCATTTTTATGACGGTTACGGATACATTTATAAGAAAAGCTCTTTTTGTGAGGAACTGACTTTCTGCTGCCGAAGCAAGGAAGCCCCTCTCGTCTCACAGAGAAACCCAGATCATCTAGAAATTTCTCCAGGAAAAAAAAAAAAAAAAAAAAAAAGGACAAGATTTCGGATGTCTTTAAGATATCATAAAAGAGACGAGCAGGAAGCATTGATGTTGAAAACTTTCAGGCCTTTTTCTAAAACATAAGCAATGTATATAGGTTACTTTTAAGAGAGAACTTCAGTCTGAGAGAGAAACCTGTAATCATGTTAAATTATCTTTAAAGGCAACTTCTGTTTAGTAAATGCAAAGCTGACAAGCAAAAATCCGGAGGACTGGTTCTAGTTTATGGCATATCACATACATCAAAGGTCACCCTTTTATTCTCCTGTCCCCTGGTTTTTAAAGCTTTATTAACGAACAGAAGCATACTCAAGGAGAAAGACTAGGATCTCAGCTGCTCTTTCCCAGTTCCTTACCCATCTTGACTTCTTAATCGGAAAATTAATTGGGCCTCGAAATCGTATTTTTTGTTAAATCTCTTCAGATTTAATCAGGGTGTTCTGCTGGAAGCAATCTTTCACTTAAGATTTCATAGAAATGTAGCTGTAGAGAAGCCATGTCATTTCCTGCATCAAATACATCAAAGTTTTGTTGTGTAAAACAACAACAACAGCAAAAATCACTCAAGTATGTCCTGTGCATCAGTTCTGGTCTCTGCTCTAAGGAAAACAGTGCTTGCTTTATTCTTTCTGCTGGGGGGTGAATCGGATGTACGGCAATGTGAATTAATAAATTACCAGGGGATGGGGGCAGAGTCCTCCTCCTGTGCCATCTGCTTGCTGGCAGCCATGCAATGTGGAAGCTTTTCCAGGGATCCTGCCTAAAACTGACGCCTTCTGAGCTCCACGTGGTGGGAAGGAGAGCCTCCCTACATCGCTGTCCCACAGCAGGACAGCTCTGCTGTCTCCAGTAACTGGAGTGCTACCGCTAGCAGCAGCACTTCTGAGGTGCGAGTGCTTCCTGGGAGAAAGGAACAGGTAGCTGGCAGGGAGCTTTTACCTGAAATGGAGAAAAGCAATCAGGCAGCTCCATCGCAGAGCTGACTGTGTCCGAAACAAGACACCAGCATGTGGGATTTTTCTTGTGGTTGTTCAGCTTCTGCTAGGAGAGCTGTCTGTCCCGCTTGCTTTGGGTTTTTAATCTCGCCCATAATGCTGATCCGTATTTACCTAAATGTTATTTTCAAGCGTTTGAAACATAGTTTTTGTGATCTACTGTAGGAGCAAAGTTCCTGTGTGAACACCTTGCAGAGGGCGGGTGCTCCCAAACACAGCCTCCTTGCCCCAGTGGCTGCCGGGGCCGGGATTTAGGATTCACACCGCTTTGCAATTCTGCATTGCACAGCAGTGAGACACAAAGTCTGCCTTACCTGTAACTGGTGCATTGGTAGGCTCTTCGTTATGTCCCAGGGAAGACTTTTACTCTCTGACTACATGGGAGGGTAGTTAATGTTTCCAGATCTCAAGCTTGCTTTTGCAGAAATTTGGCTCCAGAGTTCACAGGAGAAACATGCCTCTAGGGGGCTGGATTAAAGTATTTAACAGCTCACTCAGGTTGATTTTACATATGGGGTCAGTTAAAAACGGTGCAGTCCCATGGCGAGGTGCCAGGTTTGTGTCTCATTTTAAATTGGTGCCTTTTAAAGAGGTTTATGAATGTTGGGAAGGAGGGGTGGTTGTTTGCTTTGTTTTCTTATTTTTTTTGGGGGGGGGGGTCATTTTAAACCCGAGATCTGGCCTCAATTGTAAGCACATTGCTGTGTAAGGAGGGATGATGCCTTGCTTGGCATCGTCACACAGACACAACCCCCTTCTCGGGCTACCTCAGGTGACAAACAGCAGTGGGCGGCACTAGGGTCGCTCAGCTGGGCTGCAGGGCTGGGGTGTGCTCTCCCCACACACATCCTTCCCAGCCGGCACAGGCATCCCCACCCTGTGGAGATGACCTTGTGGCTTCCATCCCACACATCTATTCCCCAGCTCTGGGCCCTGGAGGTTGGAGCTCTGGGAATGGGGGGCACTGCAATGCTGGGAGCACCAGCGTTGTCCCAGCCGTCACCTTTTCTGTGCCTGGAAACGGGTGCTGGTACCAAGAAGCTGGAAATCACCCCCTGCTCGTTGGATATGGAGCTGCTGTAAGAATAGTTCTTTGCATTACCATCCCTTTTTTCTTCACTTGCCCTCAGTAAGGCCTGGGAGAAGTGGCTCTGTATGCTTGGAAGCTCCCCTCATTGCCAGCCTTGCAAACTGCTATGTAGCTTCTTGCACGTGGTCTTTGTTTTGTACAGCACGAATCAGGAACGTAAAACACCACCTGTCTGTTCCAGCAATCACAATAGCTTCCATTGAGCTTGGACTTGTGTTTGTGTTCACAAACATGAATAGAAAAACAACTTTCATATTTGCCCAGAGAGCAAGCTGGAGCTCATTATAGCAGCTTCATGCTTTATGGGAGTTTTAAAGTGATGGGTATGGAATACCTGTTAAAACTTTAACAATGTATAATTTGATCCAAGTTGGCTGTTTTCTGAAAACCATATTGCATTATCAGCTAGTTTTTGCCCTGTGATTAGGCTGCACTACAGAATGTTGAGAGTTTTGAGAAAATTCAGAGGTGAAAATACAAACCAGGTTGTCACTGACTTAAAAAAAAAAAAAAAAAAAAAAAAAAAAAAAAAACTATCTTAAATGCTGGTGGCAGGCCAACGTCAGTACTTATGAAATTAAATTAAATTAAATCCTAATGAAAATCCTAAATGAAATCCTAAACCCGATGTTTGGACTACCAGCAGCTTGTCATGGCTGCCGCGGGTACCTGGCCCACCACAGGCTTTGCAGGTGCCTCGTTGGGCTGACACGACACCAGAGCTGGCACGAGCCACACTGCCTGGCACTCCTGACCTCACACAACTAAAGGGGAAAAAACCTTCCTTCTGATGGAGATCTGCACAAATGCCCTCACACCGTGTTAGGGACGTGGTTCCTCAGCGCTGAGGGGCAGCGGCTGCCCAGGCCGCGAGCTTGCCCCTCAGCGCGACGCCGCTGAGCATGGCTGCCTCAGGCCAGGCCCCACGGCCCCGCACACCTGCAAAGATCTCCGAATCCCCACCACGCGCTTCCTTCCCCTTCCACCGCTAATTGGCACTTTTTACCCATTTTTGCATGTGGAGTGTGTTAGTGCAGGATAGGGTTATTATCAAATTAATTAGGAGCTCCCTCCAATTATTCCTGCTGCGCCTGACGGGCTCTCCCCGCTCCCCCCGACGGGCTGCTTGGCTACTGGCAGCTCTGCGGTGCTAAACGAGTGAGCGGTGCCACCGGCTCGTTAGCGGCGGCTGCCTCACCCCGTCACCTCCCCTTGGTGCTGCCACTACACCTCCCTGGGGCCCGCCAAGCCCTTGAGCCCTGGCATGGCTTGAAAAGCACGTGTGGCTTGGGTAGCTGTCTGTTTTTTTGAGGGCGTGCTCTGGGTGACGATTTTGGACCTTGTCCCCTTGCAGTGACGCTGGCCCAGGCAAATGGCAGCTCCTGTGACAGGATGGGGATGGCGGCAGCAGGTGAGTGACCCCTCTCCTTCCACACGTGTGCAGGTCTTTGGGGTGGTCCTGCACCCCGGCAGAGCTGCTGTAGCTGGGGGCAGGCAGCATGAGGGGATGGCAGGGGATGAGTGGCTCAGAGGGGTTTATCGGCATCAGCATCACCCGCAGGGAGTAAGAAGCTCATGCCTTTTGTCAGGGACAGCCTGCTGAGGCTCTCGGAGGGGTGCAGGGATTTACATGCTGGATCTTGCACCACACAAACATGCAAAAACAACAAGGCCTATCGCAGTGCAGAGATTTGCTTAATTGAGAAATGAGCATACAGCAGCGGGTCAGTGACTACACAGCTGATTGGCTGAGGCTATTTTATTTTGGACTAATTTACAGTTGTTAAATGGATTTGGAAAAGCCTTAATAGTGGTTATTAAACTATTGACTTAGTCTGACGTGTTTGGTGTAGTAATCCATGTTTGTGCTTCTCGCTCTGATGAGGCTGCTGGTGCTGGGAAAGGTGTTTGTGCGTTGGCAGCTCCGACTGTGACTGCAGGGCTTGGTGTGCAGCCCTTGTCCTGCAAGCCTGGGTAGGACATCAGCAAAATGTTTCAGATTTTATCTGGGTCAGAAGCTATGCTTTCCTTCCCCATTGTTACAAATTCATTATGTGCATCTCCATCATCAGCTACTGAACCTAATTTAACTTCAAAAAACCCTCCCTTACAAAGTGAGTGGCTTTTTTGCACCTGTGCAGAAGCAGACTCGTTTTTAACTCATCTGTGCAATGAATAATTTCAAGTGCGGTATTTGTCAAGTGCCCTTCTGGCTATCAGTGCAGAAATGTTGTGTGTTCACCGATACCATGGTGCAGGCTGTGCTGGCTGTGGACCATGGAGCACATGTTTTACGACGCTTAGAAGAAATCCCTGTAAGTGAATGAAACTAATGGCTCCGACTTATCACATTTGCCATCCACAGGTAACTTACAGACCAATTTGATTTGTTTGTTTTCTTTTGCAGTTAAAAAGGCAGTTACTTAAAAGACTTTGTGTGGTGTGTGTGTGTTGTTTAACTTCTAAAATTTACATAGTACTAAACATTGATACCTGAGTACCTAAAAAGTATGCAGTGGGCTGGCAGATGTGTGTTTAGTGCCAGGACGAGCAAAGCTCTTAAACATTTCACAAAAACCTTGTTTCTTCAAAGTGTAACTTTTGGACTAAACTCCAGTAGACGTTAACGAGGAAGGAGGAATGCTAAGCAGCCAGATTAAAAACAAAAATTTATTTTCTAGACTTTCACCTCCTTGACTCAGGCAATATTATTTTATGTCACTAGTTGTTCAGATAGTCAGAACCCCTTCCATGAGAGATGGGACCTACATTTTGAGAGCAAAACATACAAACAAACAAACCACCGTGCAGAACCTCCCCCACTATTCCTGGTAGCTTTCAAAGAAAAAAAAAAAAAAAAAAAAAGAAAACAAGACAGCTTTAAAATATCATAAAAGGGCCGGGGAGGTCAGAGGCTCATGGGCTCCCTTTGTAGGTCACCTCTGAGGGCTGCTGCGCTGCAGCCGAGGGCTGTGATGCTTTTATTCCCAATCCTCTTGTCAGATCGTCGCTTTGGAAGCGGCCCTTCAGTGTGAATGACTTGCTGGACTGAAAGGGGATTTTTAGGTTGCAGTGGAGAGGAAAAAAAGCCCTATTCAGTAACAATTACAGAAATGGCATGAAGTTCATTGTCAGGAGTGCTAGTTCCAAGTGTCCACATACAGCCATGTTTCCAGCTATAGCAAATCCTGGCCAAAAATGGAAAACTCCCAGTTGTGGCCCACTTAGAGACGGGACTCCTCCACTGACCTGGGCCGCCTGGCACGCTTACTGGCACGCCAGCAGTCATCTAATTGCAGTGCCAGCTGCTGCACACACCCAAGGCCAGACCAAAAGGCTCATTTTTCAGCAGTGTTCCCAAGTTTTTGTGCATGCCTTAGCAATGCAAAATCATGTAACAGCAGCAACAAAGCTTGCTCGCTGCCTAAGCCCTTGTGCCTAACAATCATGTCCCGACACGCTCCACAGAAGCAGGAATGCACCTGCCCCACCATGAAAAGGGCCATTCTGCTGTCCCAGGTGACTTGTGTCTTGGACAGATTCGGCATTTCCTAAGTGCAATGTTTCAGGTGCTCTCCATTGGCCTCTGCTCACCACAGTGCCTGGCCTCACACCCTTTTCAGATGCTTTAGCCCTTCCTGGGCCTCTTTGTGTGTGGCAATTAACCTGCGCAAGTCGGGCAATGTACCTGAAGGCCCTCACCACCTTCCCTGCTCAGAGGTGACAGCCTCATCTTCATCGCTCAGGCACCCAGAGCAGATGCTTCTGGAAGCTCCCAGGGAGGATCTTCTGTGAGAAAAACCACTGAGGTCTGTTGTATTTTTCTGGCAACATGCATCCAGGTAAGAGCAGCTTACCTACTGGAACATCATCAGTGTTTCCTGGTCAGAAGAATGTAGGGGAAAGGTGTTTGTTTTGAGTCAGCCCAAGTCCCCTCTTCTCTTAGTCATATCCTGGTAGCTTGGATGAGAACCAAAACTGGATATTCGGAACAGTAACTATAAAGCTTTGTTTTTGTTATTTTTTCTAATGCATCTGGATGTTTTTTCTTCCTTTTGCTTTTCTATCAATGGTTGTTAATATTTCTACTTTAAAAGGCTGTGTTCTCACTTAAATTATATGATGATTGGATTTCAGTCTTAATTTGAGAGATGTTTCTGTTTTATATATAAATTGACTCTCTATATATGAATACACCCTATGGATACATATGTATATATGTATTAGATATATGCTACAACTGGAAGTTGCTATATTTGACGAATCTATTAAATAGTAGAGAACAACTTGACAGCTTTTTTTATGATGAAATGAAAAGCTCACATGCAAATTTAGGTGCTCCATGTATCTCAGAGCTGTGTAAAACCATTGTATTCACCTCCAAGCACTCTGTGAAGTATCCTGTGTGAGAGCACTGATCTAGATAGTTTATGTAATGCTGTGGAAATTCAGTCCAAGAAATGAACCTTTGCATCTCTTGGAACAGCTGCAGAGGCTCAGGTCTACTCATCCAGCTCAGGGTGGACATGAGGCACTTGGATTAGATACAGATGGAGTGGGGATTTCATTAATGACAGACGGAGAAGCAAACATTGAGCTATAACTGCCTGAATGCAAACGTATAATAACTGTGTACATATTTCTGACTTTAAACTATGAAAACCATAAATATGCTATCGTGCAAGAGGCAAAGCATATGCAAACGTAATGATATCCCCCTACTTCCCCAGTAGAAAAGAATTTTCATAACTCATTCATAGTCCATTGAATAAACACTAAGATTCACTGCTGGCTGTTAATTATCCTCTACAAAGACCTGGTTATTGTGCTCAATCTTAGTAAAGGCGCAGTTGTTATTGTAGTGTACATAGAAAGAATGGTACCTAAGGGAGAGGGGAGGCAATATGCTTGTGCAGAATTTTAACAAGGGGAGCTGTGTTGCACAGAAAGGATTCATAGGGTGGGATTTTGACATAATGTGCTTCAGGAAATGAAGCATTTTTTGAAAGACAAAAACGTTGCTGCGACTCTCTGCATACATGATATCATTCAGTATTTGAAAGACACCAGACAGCAAAAAATTACTCGTTATTAACAGGAATTTCTAAGATGATTTTGAATGAAGGGGTAGAAGGGAGGAACTGGTCAGTCCATAATCATATCAAGGCAGGTGTACACAGGAGGCTCATTCATCTCCCTGGGGTTTTTGAAGAGCACTTGGAGGCAACCAGTCAAAGGCTGTAACCCACTTCCCCCACACCAGCATAGTAAGGCACAGGGACCTTACCCGGGAGCTTTCCCCACAGGTCCCAGTACAACGGCACGGTTAGAGAGCGCCAACTGGAACTGCCATCTGGACTGGGAGCAATGCTGAAGCCACCAGGACTCATCAGACTTCGGAAGGGCTGGGAACAAAGGTGGCATGTCCCAGGTAGCCACGTACTTCTGCGCTGAACTTTTGGAAGCACTGATGCTGGCATTTTGGCAGATTCAGGAGAGATCCACTGGCGGTGCTGTTTTGATGGGGTGAGTTCTTTCCCAGCCATCCTCTGCCATCTGTCTGGCAGGAGGAGGCAAAGCCATGTGATATTTGGGTTGCCGAAATTGTTGCTTTTGGTATGAAGTAGGTTGGTGGTTCTAGGCTCGTGTGGGAGGACTAGGCCGGCTGAGAGGCAGCACAGCAGCTGAAAGGAAGTCAGCCTCTGTCCCTGTCGCTTTTCCTCATTCCTACCCTATGCCTCTCTTCTCCTTTGTTGTGCAGGGACAAGTGCAGAGCTCAGGTGTCAGCGCTGCTTGTTCCAAATGTGCATGTCAAAAGAGAAAAAACATGTAGCTTCTGGTGGAAATACTGAGAACAGGAAAACAGAATAAACAAAGCTTTAAAAAAAAAGAAGTAAAACTTCTATAAATATCCAGCATAGCTAGGGATGAAGGGAATGGAACAAAGAAGATATGGAAAGTGAAGCAAGAATTTTGGGGTGGGATGTAAGAAACCACGAGACATCACAGCTTGATCCATTGATGGGCTGGCTTACTGAGACACTAGCTGGCAAGGACATAGCCCTGTTGAGCTGCCCTTCCCTGCACAGCCAGTTGAATACGAGTCTGGTACAGGCAATTGATGGACTTCTGTGCTTGAACAGAATGGGGTGCTTTCTTCTAGTCTCTCATGGCTAACCCAATATAGTAGTGTGATGGTTTTGACTGGGATAGAGTTAATTCTTTGTAGAAGCTTGTATAATGCTATGCTTTGGATTTTTGGTGAAACTAGTGGCAATAACAGCAATGTTTTTAGTTGTTGCAGAGCAGTGCTTACACAGAGCAAGGACTTTTCTCCTTCTTGCCAGCGAGGGAGCTGGGGGTTCACCAGGAGCTGGGAGGGGACATGGCCAGGACAGGTGAGCCGGAACAGACCAAAGAGATGCTCCATTTCATATGGCGTCATGCTTGTCACTAAAAGGTGGGGTAAAGAAGGGGGGGGGGAGGGCATTTGGAGCACATCTCTTCACAAGAAACCGTTAACATGTGATGAGCCCTGCTTTCCTGTGAGTGGTTGAACACCTGCCTGCCGGTGGGAAGCGGCAAGTGAATTCCTGGTTTTGCTTTGCTTGTGTGTGTGGCTTTTACTTTACCTAGTAAACCGTCTTTGTCTCAGCTCATGAGTTCTCACGCTTTACCTTTCTGATTCTCTCCCCCATCGCACGTGGGGAGAGTGAGCGAGGGACAAGGTGGTGCTCAGCAGCCTGCCGGGGCTAAACCACAACAAGCAGGTAAGAAAGCAACACCAGAAGACCCCGTTCACTTGGGAGGTACTTGGATCCTGGACTTGTATTAAAAGGGAAAGTCCTACCTAGCCTTTGCCCCCAGAATCCCAAACATGGTCTCTTGTAACAGTGAAATAGATTAATTTCACCTTCTGCTCAATTGTTAGCACTACATTTAGCATTAAATCCTTGATCACTTTTGAGAGAGACTGGTTTCCTTTGCACTCCTTGCAGTTGGTAAGACTAGTATTGTTTCAGGCTCAGAGGCTTCTAACTTAACAGCAGCTAGAAACAGTACACTAGTAAGAGTCTAGACAGAGTGATATGTTTCTTTCTTAAAAACAAGCTGAGAGATGCCCACTGCTGTATGACCAGCAGGAGCTGTAGAATGTCTCTCCCATGGTGAACCCATTTGCTTTAAATCTTTAAATGTTTGCTGCACAAATGGTGTACATGAACAAGCAGGATCCCAGTGCATTTCCACTCTCCACAGCCTGGGAAACTCACATTAAGGCCATTCTCTCTGTAGTCTTCTTGTTAACATAATTCTTTTTTGTTTTGTGGCTCACCCCTAGCTTAAAAGGAAACTCCATAAATATTTTTGGGATTTTAACAGTGTTACTAAAAAAACTGCATACTATTCTAATAGTTGCTTACAAAGTTCTTGTATATTTGGGAACAATTTGTAACTATCACATCTGTAAAATTTTTAATGTTTAATATTAAAATATCTTGAGAGGAATTTAAAGATTTTCTTTCTCTGTTGTTTTCTGTGATCAGTAAGAAAAAACTTTTCATGCGCCTTCTACCTCTGATTTTGACCCAGAGCTGCTGTTCTCCGGTTTTAATAAATGCGTACTGCACCTCCAGGGAGCTTACTTGGAGCACAAGTGGAAAAATAACCCGTAGCAAAATTCCATGAGAGACGTGTTGTGCTCCATCTGTGAAGGGGAACAAAATGTAAACTAAGGTTACTCTTCAGCTCCTGCTGGGGAGCAAGACTTGCCTTTACTAGATTTGCCTTCTAGAAACAGTGTTCAGTGTGGAAGAATGCTGGCTCTTCCCACTTCCTCAATTTTCAGATGGCGTTTGTTAGCCTTATAGTGAAAGAATACTAAAATGAATACGTAAAACTTGTAAGATGGGAGTGATCAGCTGTCCCACACTGAAAGGTGGGACAGGTTATATTCATGTCTCAGCATTGCAATCGTGGTAATGTTCAGGTGCTTGGGCAGAGCAATGAAATGGATTGAGGGTCGGGGCTCTGACCAGAGAAGAGGTGATAGTTTGCCTTCCCTTCTCCTCTCTGTTTTTCCTTCATTCAACCAGGCAGCACGAGCACCTATTGCTGCAGAATTAGCCGTGGGGGAAGTAGGCCAGAGACCAGATACAAGTGGAAAATAAATGAGAGAGGGAGAGTTATCCCTCCTACTTTGACAGTATTGGGGTCTAAAACATCTATACATTGTAAGCAATGAATAAGTCTTTTGTTTGTTTTGTTTTGTTTTTTAAATTTGTGTGAAGTAAACTAAGATGGCTTTTAGATGAAGAGCTGTCACAAAATGGAGCCTGCTTCCTGGAATGGGAAGGGGAGCTTACGCAGTGCGTGTGTGTAAAAAGTCGTGGGAGGGAGGACTTTATCCTTCTCCTGTTCATCCCTAACACTTTCCTGGGAGCCTTTCCTGTTGAAAGATGTCCCATAAACCTTGAAAATGGTTTTCTTGTAGTGCTTCCTGGATGAGGGAGCATGTGTGGCATCTGTGGCATGGCCTTGCAGTGGGCCTGCTGGGAGCTAGAGGAGGACAAGGCAGAACCATGAGGGCCCAGAGACCCTTCATGGCTGTGTGTGGAGTCCTGATGGGAAGGGATAGGGCAGGAGGAGAGCCAGCAATGCTATTTTTTGCATCACAGAGATATTAATATTGTGGGAAGCCATTTCTGTGACTGCCAGATATCACAACAGCTGGAGCAGCAACTGGAAGAGTCTGGACAAGGGGATTTTATATTGTTGTTGTGGTCACTGTTAATATCTCCCTGTTATTTATTAACAATGATTCTGTCAAGTGCCCCTTCCTTTAGGCAAATGGGCATGCAAGCAGCCCTGCCAGTAGCTGTGTACGTGTGTGAGGATCTGGTTTTATCTTATAAACCCACTCAGAGGAGTAAAGTGAAGGCTTATATGGCCACCAAGTCAGGCTGCAGGGGAATTTTGATTTAATTGTGTGTCATATATGGTAACAGGTATTATTGTATTTTTCAGCTTTGCTTTTTCCAACAGTTTTAGATACCTCACGTGGGGAAAGTAGTATCTTTTAAAGAATACGTTCTATATTTGGTACTGATTTGAGGCACAAATGTGTCTAAAGGAAAAAGGCTTTTCAAGTGGCATGCTGCTGGCTCAAAGGTTCCTCAACAAACTCTGCTGGGCTCTGTCTCTGAGCTGGGCTGCCCTCTCACCAGCCTGAGCCTTGAGGGATCAGTTCAGGAACTGCTTGACACTCTGCACGATATTCTTCAATGGCCTCTTTCTTCTCTGGAAGAAAGATACAGGGAAATGTCAGAGAGAATTAACAACTTGGATGGGCAAGGACTGAAAACTGTATGGTGATGGCTGAGAGAGGAGCACTGTCCCACAAGGAAACAGTTACTAGTACTGCACAGGTGGACTTATGTTTTTGTTGTTGTGTTTTGTTTTAAAATACAGCAAAACCTTAAAAAAAAAAAAAAAAAAAAAGGGGGGGAGAAACAAGTTCTGAATGGGCTCTAATTTCCAGCAGGTATTTTGGCAATAGCACTAATAGGCAAAATGTTGAGAATGGCTTCTCTTAAAATCCCAGCTGAAAAGCTTGTTTGAATATTATGCCCAGGGCTGTAATGATACCCTTCCTGTGCACAAGTGTGTGAGAAACAACCCAAGCCAGGGAGACTGGGCCTGGTGGTAGATCTGTGGTGGTCTTTGCAGGCTTCCCCCTTCAGATCATAGAATCACTGAATGGTTTGTTTTGGAAGGGACCTTAAAGACCATCTAAGTTCAGTCCCCCGATATGGGCAGGGACACCTTCTGCTAGACCAGGTTGCTCAAAGCCCCATCCAACCTAGCTTTAAACACCTCCAGAGGTGGGGCATCCTCACCTTCTCTGGGCAACTTGTTCCAGTGCCTCACCACCCAAGGGGACACTGAGTTGCTGCTGGATTTGGAGCTGCTCCCACACCACCTGTGAGCTGGAGAATCTACATTCATGCCTCAAGTTGTTTGGGATCTGCAGAGCTACAGGTGGGTGGCACAGGCAGAGCCTGGATCAGCAGCACAGATTTGCAAATTGTGAATGCGTGTGTACTTGGAAAATCTAAAACAGGATGGAAAAATGTTTTCCAAAGAACAGAATGGAGCAGTGAATAAATAATTAGGCTCTTACTCAAACCAGAGGACAAGGAAAAACATTGTTCTGTTTTTCTTCTTTGAGGTGGTAAGGTGGTCACCTGCTTCTGCCATGAGTCTCAGTGTGTAGCCTCTGGCAAGGCTCTCAGTACTCCTGCACATCACATTCATGTCTGTGAAATGGGGATAGTTTCTCTCATAATTAACAGAGACTTCAGGAGGAGAACATCCTCAGCTGACTGAAGTGCTTATGGAGCAGTATACTGCAGGCAATGCTCCCATTCCTATAACGGGCATCACTGAATTAGATAAGCCACAAGCAAGGATTTAAAACAGTTTTGGAACTGAATGGCTTTTATATCCAACAAAGACCAAATGTTTTCTATTGGGAGATAGGGATATTTTGTTTCTCACAGTGTAAACATGAAAATATTTGCCTTTGTAGATTAGCCGCAGCAATGAAAATATTTTCCAGTCACCAGTTGGGAGTTCTCAGACTCTGCTGATAGATCTGAAATGGCTTGATATAGACTGTAACTGGGAGTTTAATTAAATGCTAGATATGGGGCAGGCTGAGGCCTTTTCACTCAGGATACAGCAGGTAATGTTCTCAGTGAAGTCTCTCTTGTGCTTACAGTCATGATGTTGATGACTTGTGTATCAAATGTGGGCAAATGGTAGATGAATCGATGAGAAAATGAGAGAAATGAGTATTAGCTCCCGTCTGCATTGGCTGACACTTGGTTTTGATGCCTGGGTGGCTGGCTCTCTTGCCCTATGGGGAATCATTAACGTATTTTAATTCTTATGGATTTCTATTTGGCAAAAGTAATATCCAACTCACCGCTTTTACAGAAGCCAAACTGTGTGTCTTTATAGTGACTTTGACAAATAAATTACTTTTTTTTTTTTTTTTTTTTCTCATAGAAAGCCCAGAGGCAGATTACAAAGTTTTACAGATCGTTTGGAAACTGCTTTTTTTCTTTTTTTCCCCCTACGTCCATTAGAGACCTGCTTCCCAGCATGCCTCTTACATTGCCTGAAAATCACGTGAATAAGAAAATGTTTCCTAAGGAAAACACTTCCCAGCTGAAAGCATGCAGTGAATCACAGACCCGCGAGGATCTGGGTCCCAGCTCAGAAATCAAGTGCATGTTTAACCTTTAGTCCAGGCAGAGCCATACTGCCCTGGGGCTTTAACTCCCTCGGGAACAGTGAATAAGACTAAGGCAGCCTTCTCATTCTTGCACAGAGTTAACTTGCAGATTTAATCGACCTGTTTTATTGCACATATTTATGTTGAATTGTCCTGCTATACAAATTATCATTCATCCGGGAACATAATGCCTCCAATGACTAACTTCAGTGTCACATAACAAAAAATAAGAGTACTTCTGAATTTCTAAGACTCTGTGGTACTGTTCCCTTATAGTAGTTCCCTTTCTGTTAAAATGAAAGTCATTTTGTTAAATATTTACTTATTCAACAAACACGCAGTTCCAACTTTATATATCTTTAAGTAATGAATGACAGAGTAGAAAAAGGCAGTTACTTGTCTCAGTTAATTTAGGTTAGTATAGGAAAAACAGGAATTGACAACTATAACATACTGAAGAGAATGAATGTTTATTTTCCCATAAAATTGCACAATGTAGCCAGTTTATTAGACTGTAACTTAATTTTATTGCTCCAAGTCTTGGACATTCTTATTAAGGTCATTATAACTCTCTTAGCAACAAAAGGTTACAAAAAATAATTAGAAATATCTTGGGCTAACCTCACGCACGTGAAGCAGCAGTAATAATACAAATGCCACACAAATCCCTTTGTCACCCTGTGATGAGAATGGGCAAACTGGGAACTTCTGTTTTTCTTGTAGTTAACCTTTGGGAAGAAGGAAATAGCAGGATTTGGCTGCTGAATTCTTTCATTCTCTCTGCTTCCTTTGTGTGGGGTATGAAGGACTGAATCAGAGCACTGCTAGATATGGCTACAGGCGTCCAAGGGAGTCTATGCACATTGATTTCTTGAGCACCTACAAGCAAGATTGTTGATCTTGGGAGCCAGGTTTCCTTGCTACACAAAATTAAGAAGAATAAAAAGTTCCTGGATGATATTTTTAGAGATGTGAACGTGCCTAGCAAAGGAGGGACTGAAGTGTGCAGTGCAGAAGAGGGTTAGAGATGAAAGATGAGTTTCTGTGACTAGAACATAAAAAGGCAGTCATCCAGAAGGGATTGTGAATGTTGGAGTAAAATAATTTGCCCCGGGATGTACGACTGATAGGTGATAAACACACAACTCTGGAATAAAGTAAACAAGCTTTGTCAAACATGCTCCAGCTATGGATGGGGAGGAAATGTGTCCAAGACACAAACACTGCAGTTACTAAGCATCATCTGGAAGACAATGTGTTCATTGGTACATTATGCAGTGCAGTTTGGAACCTCTTTTGCTTTCAGTTTTCCCTTGGCATCCAAGTGAGAGATTTCAGATGGCTGATAACAGTCCTGAGTGGAGCTGCCACCTGACTCATCCCTGCAGTCAGCCCTGGACTCCAGGAGTGCAAAACCAAGTCCCTGCGTGTCGCGTAAGTAACGGTGCTGGCATCCACATCTGCAGCACAGCGCGGACGAGGGCACTGTGCTGCACTGGCAGCAGACAGCAGCCCAGAGAAGCCTGACTTTTCTCCAACTGCGGCTCCTCCATGGACACCACAGCTGTGCTGTGGAAAAATGGGAAAAGTCCTAAGACCTGAGCCGTGTATCCCTCAGACAAACTTTTGAGAGTGGTTAGACACTGGGAGATCAGTGATGAGACAGGTTAAAATATGGGATTAAAGGTGTTTTAACAGCGTTGGCTCTTGCTGACTTAAGACCAAAGTCCTGGATGCCAAGGCTTGGAGCTTTTCTCTGGTCTCCATGGTCCAAGAAACTGAAGATGTTTTGTCTTTGTCTAGCGTGCTGCATGCAGGTCACTGAGGCTCTGGTGAGAATGTCCCATGACATCTTAAAAGAGAAATTCTGGTCCTTTTGTCTTGTGTTTCATTTAATTAGATTTGAGGAATCAGTCTTAAAAAAAAAAAAAAAGATATATTATTCTTTCCCAAAGTTTAAGCAGAAATGTGTTATGTCATCTTCAGAGGTGGACAACAGTGGATTAGAAATCCAACATAAACCAGTAGTCCTGTGAGCTACGGATCTGACGGGGCTTGGCTTCCCTTGGGTGAGATCTTACTTGGATTCTCCTAGGTCTAGCAGGCGAGGGGCTCCGATTGCAGCTTTTCCTGTGGGTGGGTATTCATTACATCTTTCATCTTTGCAGCTTTCCTGGTGTTTAATAAGGGTTTAACTCAAGCTGCAGTGGGTCTTGTCTCCTTTACTTAGCAGCCTGTTTTCACGAAATGTGTAAGAATGTACCATTTCAGAGCCTTTTATTGCTCTGTCAGATGTGGTTAAAATTGGTTACAGTTTGTTCTTGTTCCCCCTCTTTCTCTTGCATAACGTGCAAGTATGTACACGCACGTATGCGTGCACGCAGGCGCACACACAGAGATTTATTAAAGCTATGAAGAGATAATAATCTCCAAAAAACTTTTAATTTCTGTAGGAATCCAGGCTAGGAGGGAAAAAAAAAAGTGCTGTATTTTTTCTTTGAGAGAAGAAAAGCAGGAAGGTGGTTTGTTGTTTTTTGGAGGCAGATAAAATATTCAATTACCTCTCTGTTTAAACTGTGTGCATTGCTGAAAATCTGGCCCTACCGTAGCGAAGTAAAAGATGTACTGGAATTCTTGTCCTGGAATTGCACGCTGATGCTTATGCAGGGCACGCAGACTTAGCCTTCAGTGCTTGAGTGGCCCTGCTGAGACTGAAGGAATGCACAGGGAACTTAGGCTTGCGGTGCAATCCTGTCTCTGTTAAATCTTCTGGAGTTTTGCCATGGAAAGAAAGGCATTTTACCCGTCGCTTGTAAGTAATTAAGATGATAGTGGAGTTTCTGAATTTTCCAACTTAGTGAAAACAAACTAATAGCAACGATCCACTTCAATAATTCAAATATTAATTGACACACGAGAGAGAAACAATAAAAATAATTAACTTTTGTTAATTAATTTTGAGAAGTAAGAAGGACACCTGCGGCAAAGCACAGACGTTAGCGGGTGTCATTAGACTGGGAAGGCTGTGTGGTAATTCTGAAACAAAAATGGGTCAAGAGGACCAAGAGTGATTTGCAGCATGGTCTGAGAAGTTGTGTGGAGTATGTCATTGTTAGTGAGCTGTAGAAAAGGCAGTGAAGATGTGCATTTTTTTAAGATGTCTATAGAAGCTGGAGGTTAATTAGCAGTCAAAAATATATGCGATGTTTGATGTCAGCACCATCAGTGTGTTAAATATCACTTTCAAATCTCAAATGTGTCTCTTTCAGACTTACGCTGAAATATTGACAATTCTTTTACTACGGTGCTTCTTGGATAAATTTTAGTAAGTATCTATTTTTTTTTTTCCTGAAAAGTTTCTTCTGTGACTAGAATTGGACTTTCAAATCTCACCCAAGTTTCTTCTCTTCCTTGGTATTTGTGATGTAATTCTCCTTGTCTGTGGTATTGCGGAAGAAAAAAAGTGAACTGTTACCACTGTCTTGTCCAAATTTTAAATATTGACTTTTCTGCAGCATAAAAACAGAAAAACCTGCAGTGAACCTTGAAACTTTCCACCTCCTCTTTAGCAGTTATTAAGTTAAAGGCACAAACCTAATTTGTTCCATTACTCTTGATGCTTATGTCTACTTTTAATGAAATTATGCTTGTAGCAAAAACCACAGAGGTTTCATATGCCACTTCGGACAGGCCAGAAAGGAAGCTAAACCTTGGGGATTCCTCGCGGACGAACGAGAGCAGATCAGGCACCCTGGGGAGCATCCAAGCCAAGCAGTCTGGTGATGGCACGGGCTGCACGCGGTCTCCCAGGGCCGGCTAAAACAAAATGCTGGGAACTGCTGGGTGTTCAGGTCATTCCTGAGATCCAATTTGCTTTTGTTTTTATTGTTTTGTTGTTGTCTTTTAAGAAACCCAAAAACCACCCTCCCTCACTGAAAGCTATGAAAGCATCTGGAGCTGTTACCAGGTTTATCAATCCCCTTTGCACACAAAATCTGCGTTCAATCCCTCCCTGTTCAGACCACCTTAACCCTCTGGCCTTGAGACCTGCTGCTTGCCAGCGCCAGCCGGGCTGCGGTTGGGAGTGTAGCCCCAAGCTTCTTTCTCCTAGGGGGAGCCACAGAGTCCTGCCTGATCCTGCTCTGGCAACTAGAACTCAGATTGAGATTCCTAAAAATGTCACTTCATCCTTCTAAAAATATTTCCTTTCAGAGCACATAATTCCTGCTATTAAGTTTTCAAATTTTGAGTAAACATATGTGCATATATATAATTTGCCAGTCTCTTTCGCTTCCACAATGGCCTAATTTTCTGCCATCAGTATTATTAAAAGTAAAATGCCAAATTGGAAGACAGACAGAATTATGCTAGACAAGAAGTACATAATACATTTTTTTCTTTCAGGTGAAAGAAAAAAAAAATATTTTTTCTTTTTATCTATGTATCTACTTATTTATTTTCTGTTCCAACCTTGTGACAGGCTATGGAGAAAGATCCTTAGAGACACCATATTACCAATTCTGCAAGTCATGGTTACAGAAATTTCCTCTGAACAGTTTTTCTAACCTTACCTATGGGATCCTATGTAAGTATTTATTTATTTAATTTATTTAATTCAATTATGTCTGTTGCGATGACCTTGGAGGATAGCAATTATGCATAAACAAACAGGAGAATGGCAGGGCCCAAGTGTAGTAAGTTTTAGGAAGCTTGAGAAATGAGATAGATATTTCTCATTTAAGTGAGGTGAAGTAAGAGAGTTCTCTCCTCTCTCCAGTGACATTACCTGCTAAACGACAAGTTTTCAGCTGTGTGTGCCTAGCTGCTTTTTCCTGCCACCTCTCTCCAAATGGGAGAGAGATCAGATAAATTTGTTTCCTCTTTGAAAGCAACAAGTTTTGTTAAAGATGTACTTACTTTAGTTGCCAATTCAATAAAAACCACCCAAGTTTCACAGGGTAGATAAAACTAATATACTCTTTATTTACAGATACACACAAATAAAAACAAGACAATACAGTTAATGGGGAAAAAAACACCACCACATGCATAGCACATTGAAATTCTTCTCCTATCTTAGTCACACAGTTTAACACTAGAAATTAAAAACAGCAGAATTAGTTTTCGCTAGCATCTTATTAAGGACAGATCCTGTTTACCAGTCAAATATTATAAGATATTCTCATGGAATTTGACAACTGGGAGAATATACAAAAATAGTATCACCCAGTGAGTTACAGCTATAATGAAGGTGGAAGAATTTCTGACTAGAAGACAAACATGACTTTTTTTGTCCTAATTGCTTACAAAAATTTGTAAATAAAATGACTAGGCTAGAAACAATGTTCTTGATGACTGTCCTCATACACTGGCATGTGTAGAGCTTGGACTGACTTTCTGTTGGCCCCATTCTTTGCAGATCTGTCATCGGTGTTGGTGAAGAGTCACAGCCTTTATATTTGTGTGTGGACTGGTTGGTTAAGCTACTTATTCACAGGTTCTTCCTCTTCTGTGGCTAGGCCGTATGTCTCAGACCTCCAGTCCAGTGCAGAACGAGTCTGGGCCTGGTGTGTTACTGCTGTGAACTGTACTGTTCACTTGTTGACTAGGCCTTTCTTTGTCCCATGAACTGCTCCCACTGGATGTGAGCTGATCAGCAGAATCAAACGTGTCCTCTGCTGGACCCACATACTGGAGATTTCTTTGACCTTTTTTAAATGGAGTTGCTTAATGGAGACATTCAGGCAGAAACTAATATTTTAGACTTGTCTTCGCAAGTTAAAACAGAAAAATTGCTTGTCTAAAATCCAGTTCCATCTTTAATAAATATTATTTGTCCTTTATATGGTTACAGCTGGATACTATCACACTTGCACAGTGGACTACAGAGTCTTTGATATTCATGGCAGCCATACAGAACCATAGGGCTTTTCAAGTGCTCTTGAGTACTGTTTGTGCTCCTCTAGAGGCTAGAAATCCTGGGCTACTGACAGACACTTCACATAAACATAGCCAAAAGCAAGTTCCTGAGCAATCTGGCGAGCCTGACAGCCTGAACTGATCTGCTTTTTGCTGCTGAAGAGAGTCCTACCTCTACTCATTTGCTCCCACCCACGAAGCCCTGTCCACTGTAGTTTGACTCAATATAGCTTGCAATGCGGGAAGCAGTATTTTGGCAGGGTTGATTTCGTGGCCTATCTGTACATTGATTAAGTGATGGCGAGGTCAGTGAGCTGTTAGGTTGGCTCAGCTTCTTCTGGTCAAACCACACCTACTGCTCAAGCCTGCTCCGGCCTTGCAAAATTTGTGCTCTTGTAGCCACTCATCCCGGGATAGGGAGGTGCTTTCTGGGGGCTGATGATACAATCCCAGCCAACACCTTTCTCTGACCGTTGCTGCTCCCTTGCTGATTTTACACCACGCAAGGAATCATTTCTCTGTTGGTATCTGAGGGGTTGAACTCAGTCACGCAACTACCTCCAACTACCACATGCTGACTCAAGAAACCTCTCAAGTCAACCTGCCAGTCCTTCCTGCTGCCTTAGGTAAAGATCTCCCAGTGTTCTTAAGCAAATGGAGCCATATGTGACAGAAATTCGGGGCCATGTCTAGGAATAGTAGCTAAATCTTTCTTCTGGGTTGCTAAGACTTCAAAGAACATTTCTTTTTTAGAAGAGGAAAGCCAAAATGCTGGATGAAGTTGGATCTAGGAAGTTTAATGAGTGAGTCAGAACCTTGTATTTTTTTTTCCTGGAGTACCACATAAATGCTTGGTTTAAAAAAGCAAAACGTGGTCCTACAGACTCTACTGCAATTTTTACCCAGGTGATTGAATTCAAAGAAGGTACCTCACATTCAGAGGATACCTCCTCTGATTCATTGCTTGTTTTTTTTGTGTCATAGTTGCTTTTTCAGGCATGCAATTTAGATATTCTGCTTGTTGCCCCTTCAGTAAAGGCTGTGTTTTTTTGAACTGAATCCCCAATGATTACTCAACCTCATTTTAAATCCCAGGCTTTCAAACTAAAACAACCTGAGCCCCAGTTTTCCCAGTGGTGCAGAGTATACCACACCAGCCTGCATTCCTGCGCGTCTTGTCCAGTTGCATTCTAGGCTTCAGTATGACAAAAACACCACTTTACAGAGAAACACGGATGTGAAAACTGATCTTGACCACATACCAGCAATTGTTAAATAATATGCTTCTTTAAAAAAAATGCAGGGTCACTGGTAGAAGGGACTACTAAAGCCAGAAATGATGTACTGTAACTCAGCAGTTTCAAAGGAGCGTACAGACAGAAAAGACATTTCCACTTGGTGCAAGTTGTGTTAGGTTGTGCACTTCCTCCTGAATTTGTACAACTCAAAGATTTAAACCAACAAGATCTAATTATGTGGTCAAATGCAACACTGAGCTTACAGGTGGAATGACAGGAGAGGTGTTAAGAGTTCTTTCCAATTTGTGTCTTACTTTCAAAACCTTCCCTGAGGTTTCATCAGAATGGGGTAGGCCTCATTCCTCTCCTGAACTCTGCCGCTACTTAGGGCAAGGGCTGCGTTTTTGAATCTGTTGGTTATTCCCATTACATATAGGCCAGCGTTGCTTTCTCTGGATCTACGTGGCTCAAACTTCAACATACCTTTTCGGCAAATAGTTTGGGAATTCATCACAGGGCCTGCAGTTTATCACTACCAGCCTAGAAAGAGGTGGTGAGGGCTTGAAGAGGCAAGGCTCTTTAATAATAAACTGGTCATGGTTAGTTTATTCAGATCACATACTGATACAGTACATCTGGTGGGTAATCTCAAGAAAGAGGAAACAATGGCTCTTCTAATTGGGCATGGAGCTCAGTCTCTGTGGGGATACCAGGCCAGTGCTGATTCAGCAAGACCACCACCTAACAGCTTCCACACGCTACGGGTATGATCACCTTCCTGATACATCCAGGATTCTCCTGGTGAATGTTTTGATTCTTGTACATTGATAAACACAAAGCTACAAATGATGTCTCTTGTCTAATTTTTTTCCTTGATTTTTTTTTGCTTGTGTTATCTCCACTGTAAAGTTGTAAATTAAAACTTTTATCAGCCTTCATTTAACATTTCTGCTCCTTTTTGTAATAGTGTACCTACTTTTTTGTTAATAACATACCTAGTTAGGGTTTCTTTCCAAATTTATTGTGATTTATCTTATTCTCTTTTTAATACTTGTAACTATTCTATTATGTTTCACTTTTCTTTTTATATCTGTATTTAGTAATACCATGACCATGTCCCCCTAATTTTAGGTACTGGACTAGAAAACATTGGTCTTCAACTGGTGTTGTGAAGCCTGGTTACACATCTGGGATTTACTGTGCTAAAAAAACCCTCTTAATAAATAAAAACAATCCCAATACAGGTATTTCAAATTCTTCTGTCCTAAAGCACTGCAATTATGCCACAGATCTGCAACCAGATCCGTACAGCTAAACTGCCAGATCAGCAACGTCTCATGGAAGAAGTCACAGAGCTCTCTTATACCCAACTGCAGCAGAAATTGAAATCTACGTCCTAGACAACATACTAAGGAAAAACGCCATGGCAGTACTCAGCAATACCCTGCTAATTAGGCAAGGCCCAGCATTTTAATATCATTCCCAGCATATGAACAGGAAATTACTTCCCTTACACATCAAACTTTAAATGAACTATTTCCTAGGTTATCAATTTCCTAGGTTATCAGAAGTCCAAAGCTATCTGTAATGGTTTTTGTTCCAGGATGACAAGGTATCTCTAACAACGTCTGATACCAACAGAAATTTTTAGATACTACAGTGGTCTTACGCAGCGTGTAATCTTCCATTTTCATCATGCCCTAAGTTGCTCATGTGTACATACTGACTCATTCTTAAAGGTTGTGGATTCTAGCTTTTACTGGCTAAAAGTTATTTCTGACTTTATATTACGTCAAAACAAATGTGACTTGTGTTCTTAGTTAAAGCTTTTAATTCTTAGAGTTCTAATATGAAAATAAAAATTATGAATTGCAAAAAGCTTCCTCTCTTTTATGGATGTGCTCTTGAACTCGCTACCAACTGATTCTGAAGCAGTCTCACAAAGACTATGTAAACATACAGACACTTCAAAATTGAGTGCTTTTTTAATACCAGGAAAAAAAATGAGCTTGACAAATAGTTTTGGGACTAATTTGCAATTTACTATTAAAAGTCATCTAATGGCACTCACAATTTGCTTGCAAAATATATATGCCAGAAGTTGGACTGCACATCATGCAGTATGAGCAATCTTACGCTGATGGGGCAGATGCTGCAGTCTTCCTCCATTCTAACTTCCTAATATTAAGTTCACATTTTTCACAGCGCATTTTTCATGCTCTGTGACAGTTTCTGGGCTAGGTAAGGCTGAGCAGTTACTGCAAGGTCATAGTGATGGACTGGTTACGAAGCAACATTTGTTCTCTGCTCAGAGAATATGCTGAAAATCCTGACCACGTTTCTGGGTTGCGTGGTTACTGCCAGCAGGCCTTTCTGGGTAGCCTGTAGGTTCAGCTATAAAGCACAAATATGGACAGATGAAAATATGCTCACTGGATCTTCTAGGTAATTCTCAGTGATAATCATTTTTTTTTAAGAAAAGTAGGCTTCAGTTCTTCAGTCTGATGCTTTTCAACTGCATTTATGGACTCCCTGGAACTCTGTATGAAAGGCAGAACTTATTTACTGGAGGTGTCTAAGGCTTGGGGTCATGCTTGCAGCATAGCCCGCATGGTGCTGTATCATGCTGCACCTGGACGCGAATAAAGGCCACGCCGAGGCTGTTCAGCTTCACAGGAAGCCCTCGCGAGTTGTGGTGTGACAAACAGGCCCTACTAATCATCGTTCCTGCATCATCGTATACTTTTAACTTATTTCCTGGCATAGTTTAGCAACCTGAGCTACTCGTTTCCGTTCTGTTGTGTAACATGAGCGACCAACTGCTGACGATGAGGGAAATCCTTTCAATTCCCCTTAAAATGCCTAAAAAAGGCCCGTCTGCCTAAAAAAGGCCCCTTTGCCTGCGCGCTCGGCGCCGAGGCGAAGCGCCGCGGTCCTGCCAGCAGGCCGTGGCTGGCGGCCTGACCCCGGCCGGCCAAGCAGCTTTGGGGATTTAACCCGCCGCGGCCAGCGCCTTACGCAACGGCGGCGGCTCGGCCCCGACCC